>PVJS01001876.1:66221-91442 GCA_004027185.1 Glis glis | reverse complement strand
TGAGGCCCTCTGCAACTTCATGAGACCCGGTTTCAAAATAAAGTATAAAAAATAGGGCCGGGGGCGTAGCGCGGAGGTAGAATGCCCCTGCGTTCAATCCCAGGTACTGCAAAAAAAAAAAAAAAAGGTTTTATCTGTAATTTTTTCACTTCTTTAAATGGCTCCCAGAAAATTTAAAATTGTACATGTGACTTACATTATATCTTAGTCAGTCAGAGTTACTCTTTATGCTTTAACTTCTTCCTCAATGATACAGGAAATAAAAATACAAATTCTTCCAGTGGTGGTTGTGGGAACAAAAAAAGAGAACTGCAAAGTTCTTAGGAAGGTGCCTGGTGAAGAGCTGCAGGTGCTCACTACAGAGCTATTGGTTTGGGGCATTATTTCCACCTTTGTTTTCTCTTTTCATCTTTACTCTCTCCATCTTACAGAATGGAATTTAAAATAATCTCTGGATTAGTCAGTTGGGTAGGAGAGCAAAGAAGGCCACTGATTACCCATAAGGACCAATGGCAGGGAGGCTGATAACTTAACAAATGAATGAATAGTCTTTCCCTCTCACAGAGTCGTCCTACTTCATACCTTTATGACCCATAAGGTCTGGGTTACATTCCTGCATCCAGCAAACATTTTATTGAATACTTATTTGTAGAAAAATTGACATTCTGTGATTTAAGTTTCCTAATGGTTATGAGTTGATAAAAAAAATCTACTCACTGAAGACAGTGAAATAACTTTAAAAACACAAATAAGATGAAGTTTATTCTCTGTCCCTGAATTAGCTGGGCATGGTGGTGCATACTGTAATCTCAGTACTTGGGACACAGAGAGGAGGGTCGAATGTTCAAGACCAGCCTCAACACGTTAGTGAGACCATTTCAAAATTAAAACAAATATATATATATATATATTTATTATATATTATATTATATATCATATATGTATGTATAGGGCTAGGGGTGTAGCTTGGATGTAGAAAGCCCCTAGATTCAATCCCCAATATCCACCCCCCCATTTTCCATTTTTCCTACTGAATTTCTCTCTCTTTCCTGATTTTTTCTACTTTTATTTATTATTGTAGTGGTTTTAAATTTTGAACATTTATTTTAAGGCTTTACATATTTTTCTTAGTTCCTTATAATTTCTAAACTTCACACAATTTGGAAAACTGGAAAGATGCATTATTCCTTTAAAATTATAAAAGGAAAACAAGAAGAAATGAAAAGCTAGATGTCAGAAGAAGAAATTAAAACTTAAATTTCCGAAGATTGGCCATTAATGGAGAGTGTAAAAGAGAAACTCCAACAACCTTGTTTGTTCTCTTAAACAATCCTCTTGAGTGGATGTCTATTCAATAGGTCTCACAACACTTGGATAATTAAGCTAACCTTGAATTTCCATGGCTTTCTGTTCTATGAAGCACAAAGAAGTTTCTCTTTATTAGCTCAACTGTTTTTCCTCAAATAACTCTTTAAAGTAAATCAAATTTGTGAACTTGTCTTAGTTTCAGAAAGACAGTGAAAGCAATGTAAGTTGCTATAACGTAGTGAGTTATTAGTAAGTGCTAAGCATTATTATAGGCCCTTTGTATTCACCCATTGAATTCCTAAAATAACCTTAAGAGGTAGTAGGCTGGGCAAATAATAGCTCCTTAACTACATGCACATCCTAGTTTCCAGAGCTGTGACTATGCCTTTTACATAGCAAGAAGGAATCAAGGCTGTAGGAGGAAGTAAGGTCACTACCCTGGACACGGTGGCGGGGAGAGCCTGGATTATCCAGGTGGCCCAGTGTGATCGCCAGGGTCCTGAAAAGTGAAGGAGGGAGGCAGGAGAGTCCGGGTGAGAGTCATCTGAAGATGCTATGCTGTTGGCCTTGAAGAAAGAATAGGGCCACAGACCAAGGAATGTGGGTAGCCTCTACCAGCTGGAAGAGAGAGGAAAACGGATTCTCCCCAAGGGCTTCCGGGAAGACATGCAGCTCTGCCAATTTTAGCCCAGTGAGATCCATTTCAGATTTCTGCTCCAGAAATGTAAGATAATGGATGGGTATTGTTTTAACTGTAAGATAATACATGTGTTGTTTAAAATGACTGTGGTAATTCATTACAGCAGCAATAGAAAACTAATACAGATAGGCACCTCCATCGTTCCCAGTTCACTGTCAGGGAAGCCACAGCACAGAGAATTTAAGTAACAGACACAGATCACACAGCCGGCAAATGCTTTGGCAAAATTCAGACCCACGCCCTCCAGATCTTAACCCATGGCCACCTAGTGAACGTGAGGGCTGGAGAATGGCATTTCCTCATGCAGTTTCTATTCTTATTTTTTAAAATATATCCATTTATTGGTGCATCGTAGTTATACATTTTGATAAGTGTCAGGGTATCAGAAGCATGCATGCACACATTGCTCATTTAGCCCTCCCTCAAATCCCACCCTATTCCCTCCCCCTTCCCTCCTTTTCATGCTCAGCATAGTGATTGACTCTGATAAATCTGTGTATATACATCGCAGTTTCTTAGTACAGTGAGTGTTCTTTTTCCTCTTCTATTTCCTTCCTTCTTTCCTTCCTTGTTTCTTCTTCATTCCTTTTTTTTTTTGTGGTCCTGGGTACTGGGTGGGGATTGTACCCAGGGCATTTTTCTACTTCTGACCTACACCCCCAGCCCTTTTTATTTTTTTTCTTTTGAAACAAGATCTCGCTAGGTTTCTAAGAGTCCTGCTAAGTTGCTGAGGCTGGTCTCAAACCTACGATCCTCTTGTCTCAGCCTCCCAAGTTCTGGGATTACAGGTGTGTACCCCCATGCCTGGCTGCATCTATTTATTTTCTAGGTCTCAGCTCTATCACCACTTCCTTAGGAGACCCCTTCTCTGACTGCTTTGATGAAGCTGCATGTTCAAAGGATTCAGTTTTAATGTAACCCTCGCTCAAGTCCTTGTCCTGATTGCAATTTTGCATGTGTTTGCGCTCTATCTCAGCCGCCAGGACTATAAACTTCTTGAGAGCAGGGCAGCGTCTGTCCATTGTCATCTGTGCTGGCTAAATGAAAGATGCAGTTTTTCTCTCAGCTAGCTCCTGAAGGGCTGATATTTGGACAATCTAACTATGACACATTCACTGGCTGCATATTGAATTTGTTGTCCATGGTCTTAAAAAAGAAAGTACATTCCAGAAGAATCAAATAAACTTGGGAAAATAAAATGTGTTAGTCAACTTTCTGCCACTGTGACGAAATGCCCGACATAAACAACTTAGAAGGAGGAAAGGTTTGTCTGGTCTCACAGTTTTGTAGGTTTCAGTCTATGGCTGGTTGGCTCATCGCCCTGGGCCTATGGTGGCATAGTGCATTGTGGTGGGAGTGTGTGGTGATGAGCTGCTCATCTCATGGTGGATAGGACAGGAAAGAGGGACGCAGGGAAAAGTGGGGTTCCAATATCCCTTCCAAAGGCATGCCCAATAACCTTACTGCCTTCTAATAGGCCCCACCTCTTAAAGGCTCCACTACCTCCCAGTAGTGTCACAGGCTGGTGACCAAGCCTTAAACATATGGGCTTTGGGGGTACATTTAAGATCCAAACTACAGCATGTGTTTCAAGTAACCTAAGTTTTAGTCCCTATCTAAGCAATTCCACTCTATAAAAATAAAATCTGAGAGAATAAAATAACTTTCCAGCAGAAACTTGGTGAAGCATGATAGAAAGACTATGTCCCCATTTGGTTTGTCAAAAGATGCATCTGCTCTTCAATCCTATCACTCAGTCTTCAAAGATATTATTATAGTGAGGCCTGGGTGTTGGAATGAGCATACCGCCCTCTCTGCTAGAAAGCAAAGAAACAAACAAAAACAAGCAAACCCCCTTTTTTCTCTACTTGATTATGTTTAAAAAATTAAGGGACTTTTCATCACCAGTGTCTAAAGTTTATATTTTTTCTAACCATGTAACTGTGCATTTTTACTTGGTAATATAATCTTCTTAATCTTAATACTGTGGCTTCCCCTAAAACACTTACATCCAATAAGGTATAGTTTATATATATGTATATATTTGTGTGTGTACATACATATACACACACATAAATGTATATATGTGTGTGTATACGCCCACAGATTGACACACACACACACACACACACACACACACACACACACACACACAGACATACACACACATACATACCGAGAGAGAGAGAGAGAGAGAGAGAGAGAGAGAGAGGTGTGAATTTGTGTACTCGCTTTGGTTTAACTTCCTGTGTATCACCCCTCAACACACACAACTGATTTTCTGTTTGGTTTTTTTCTTTAATCATTGTATTAGTTTTATATTTTAAATATTTTTCATTCTTCCTTATCTTTCCAAATTTGGTATAACTTGGAAAACTATAGATGTACAAGATTATTTGGGTGAAATGATACCAGAAATTGTTTGAGCTTTGTAAGCCTTTGCCTCAAAGGTTTGCGTTGCTAATTACGAACCCTCCAGTCACATTCAATTAATTCTTCTACCCATGGAGAAGGCACTTAATTCATTTGTGCATTTTCTGTGGCTTTGGGATTCAGCTAAAAATGAGCTCACATGGAAAAATAATTTCCAAAGATTCCCTGGGCTTTTAGGCTTCATGTTTCCCTCATCTATGCGGACCATTTGAACTCGCTCTCCACTGGCTGGACCTTCTTTCCTAGGGCATCTTATGTTAGCATAGTCAAGATTCATATTCCCTAAAATGAAGTTAGAACACTAACTCAGGACTTAGAGAGTTTAGAAAATCCCTCTTCCTCACACATCCACTCAAAAAGACGACACTGGGGGAAAACATGTTAAACATCCCTTTGATAAAGTTTTATTAGATCAGAATATTTATTATAAGGATAAGAAGAAAGTATTTTATTTCCTTTGAAGTACTTCCCATAGTGTATCCCTCTCTAGTCCCGATTTTATGCACCGGACACATATATAAACAAATGTATGTTCCAAAGACATGGAATTATTATTTTTATAAATAATTATTTCCTTCAGTGAGATTCCTTTCTTATCCCAGGTGTCAAAGTACTTGGGCAGGAAGGAAGGATTACTGTGCCCACCCTTCACGAGGGGACCTAAATGTGGAGAGATTTGTGGTAGAAAAAATAACTCAAGTCGAGGCTTGGTAATGCCCCATCAGCCTCCGGATCTTGGCCATACTCACTGTACCCTCCTTTTAGGGTGGATGGGGAAAAATGCAGGAAAATCCTACCATAAATGGCTCTTCATTTTGCTAAGTGAGCTGCTCAGTGGATAATGATTCTTGCTGCCACAGTGGACTACAGTGGATCTCAGGAACTGTAAGTTAGTTTGCTGACCTGCCAGACTCCATGTCTGTATAATACTCATTAGTTCACAGTGTGATCCTATGAAAGTAAATATGCTGGTGCTTCCAACAGCCAGGACAGACAATCCTCCCCACTCAGCAAACATGGAGAAGTGAGCCAATACATCCAGGTCATCTGGGCTGTTATTAAGTGACAGACTTCCTCTAACATTACATCTTCTGACTCAGTCACACCAGTTCTCACACCCTTACCCATAGGTAAACAACAGGAACCCAGGAAAAAGATCCTCTGGATCTAATTAGGGACAGTAGTGAAACACATCATAGAGACCAGAGTTACCAAAGGACATTCCTTGTGGTTGACACTATGTCATTCACCAGACAGGGGTCAACAAACTTTTCTGTAAATGGTCAAACAGTAAATATTTAAGGCTTGGTGGGACGTACAGGGTCTCTGATCTTTTCTCCTACTCTACGTTCCTTCTCCACTTCCTTCTCCTCCTCCTCCTCTTCCTCTTCAGACTTGTTTTTGTTTTGTTTTATGCCACTTTAAAATTGTGAAGACTATTACTATTTTGTCGACTATATAGCTGCAGGGAGAATTTGACCCATATACCATATAGTTCATAGGAACACTGGACATAGCAAATTCTAGAGCATCAAAGGATGGCTTGTAATGCAAGTCCTTGGGTGTAACTGAAAGTCCCTTGAAGGTATATGATAGGTGCTTCAAGGTGATAAACCTTGAAGAAAGGTTTATCATATAAGAACACATCTTTGACCCACAAAGAGTTTACCTCCAGAACCCACCACAAATTTAGGCTATTGTTATTTCTCTCTGTCTTTAACCAAAACTAAAGGCAAAGCACGTTTGCCTTAGTATTTACCCTATATCCCTGACGATCCCAAATTTGAATTTTATGTTTTCAACCATTTTAAAGTTGCCTGAAAATGCTCATGGATTTAAAAATACCTTCACAGGCCGGGCGTGGTGGCGCACGCTTGTAATCCCAGTACTCGGGAGGCGGAGACCGGAGGATCCGGGTTCGCGGCCAGCCTCAGCTACTTAGTGAGGCCCTCCGCAACTTAGTGAGACCTGGTTTCAAAATAAAGTATAAAAAATAGGGCCGGGGGTGTAGCTCGGAGGTAAAACGCCCCTGGGTTCAATCCCCGGTACCGCAAAATAAATGAATGAATGAATGAATAAATAAATAAATAAAAATACCTTCACTTTTGAGTTGAGTCGTGTGACTTTGTCGTGGGGGATGGGGCACGTAGCGAGAGTGAGACCGGCAGCCTGCCTAGCACTTGCTTTCCATTCTTCTCTTGTCATAGCTGCCCTCCAAAGTGCCCAGAGGTAAGTACTCATTTTATTGCGGGGAGGAAAATGATTTAAAAACAAAGCCAACTTCTGGGGTTGGCAATCAGTAAACGACATCAATTATAGTCAGAAAATAGATGTATAAAAGTTAAATTGGATATCTGAAAGCTTTGACAAAGTATTGCTATAAAAGGAGTAAGAAAAAGACTTCATTAAAAGATTTCTGTTAATTCTTCCATCAGAAAGAAAAAAATTTGCGTGAGAGATAAATTAGAACTGTGAAGCAATCTGTTCATTTTTCCAAGCTCACCTTGACTGCATCTTGATAGGCCATTATGATAGTTTCAGATGTTAGGCCTTAAGTGTCCCTTATAAATGCCATAGACATATAGTAGTGAGTTCTGATGTTTAACAAGTCCCTCCATGTTGGAATGCGCAGCCAGCGGGCAATCGTGGCGACCCAAAGCTTGTCTCTGAACAGACTCAGACCCTGAGTGTAGAATGGAGACTCTCTGGCACAACCTTCTAAGATGAAGTTCTGAGGGCCAAACTTCCTGAAGGACATCAACGTTCAAACCTTTGCATCTATCTTGGCAGTTTTCTCCCTCTTTAACTCACTCCTGAGCAATTCGACCAAGAGTTAAAAGAGCAGCTTTAGCAAATGAACTTTCCATACTGGCATTAACTGCTTAAAAATGTCAAACAACCAACAGGTACTTGTGCACTTCTAGGTGTAAAAAGCATTGTGCTGGGTGCCACTGGTGCAGGAAGCCCATTTCCCACCTACCATTCACATAAGGAAAATACATGGACAGTAAAATAAATAAGCAATTAAAGGTCAGTTCAATAGCCCAACATATGTTAAAAGGCATCATGTGATTAACTGTCAAGTGGATTTATGCACAGTAAATATTATAGGAAATTAGAAGAGCTTACTTATTCATTCATTAATCATTTATTGGTATTTACATAGGACCAGGCTTTCTTCCTTCCTATATATTTCCTTGAAACTCCTGACTCATAGTTCCAACTTCCTCCTTGATAGCTCCATATGTAGACCTGACAAGCCCTTCAAATGCAACATTCTTAACATGAACTTAGATTCTCTCCCCAAAGCTCCCTTTCCTGTGCTCTCCCTATCTGAAGGACAGTTTGGTTCTTCTGGGTGTTCACACCAAAACCAGCACCATTTACCCGGACTCCTTTCTTTTTCTCACACTTTACATTTAACTCAAAAGCAAAGCCTCTTGGTTCTTCTTATGAAATATATCCAGAATCCAACTACTTCTTCTAACCTGAAGAAAAACCTATATAGGTCTTTTGCTGGGACTGTAGCAATAGCTTCCTAACTAAAGATCCCGCTGCTTCAACTAATGACCCTCTGTAGCTGTGGGTCCTGTTACTCTCCTGCTTGAGGCCCTACAAGTCATGAGTGCATCGTCAGCATAGCACATACTATCACCAGACCCTCTTCTAAGCTCTTCGTAAGTTTTTACTTACTGAATTCCTACCATAACTTACTGAATTCCTACAATAACTTACTGAAGTCCTACAATAACCTTCCCTGGCAGGTACTGTTGCTCTCCATGAAGAAATGAAAGCACAAGAAAGACACTTCATTTCTCAAGAGCACACGGCTTGTGAATGGCGGAGATGGGACTCAGACCCTGACAGGCGAGCTCCGCAGCTCCTGCGCTGACTTGGAGCCCGCTGCCTCCAGTGGCTTCCCTCCTTGCTGTGGCTGATGGAGGGGAAAGGCCCCATCTCTGCGACAGCCTCCACCTGACATGACCTGTCTCCTGTGACCTCCCTGGCCTCTCCTTTGCCACCTTCTCCTTGGCCATCTGGCCCTCACACCTCTGCATCGTCCCTCCTATAGCCCAAGCTTCTGCTTGTCTTGTGGTCTTCACCTGGGCTGGTCCTTCTGCCTAGGACATTTCCCCACTGAGGGTGGCCTGGCTGGATCCTTCCTGCAAGTGTGTCACTTTTCAGTTAGAATGTCCCTGAGCACTCTAGTGAGAGTCTTTCTAATATATGTAGGCACTGCTCTAAGCACTTAGTGTGTACTTTAATACTCCCACACAAGCAGCTCTGGGATGTTGGAAGGCTCTCCTTGTCTTACAGATAAGGAAAAGACACAGAGATATGCAATGGCGTGCTGAAGGTCACGCAGTGGATGAGGGATGGAGCAGGATTCCAGCCCAGATGCTCTGGCTCCAGAGTCTGTGACCCTCCCAAAGGAAATCAATATACAAAACTTGGTGACTCATGGGAAAAGGGAGAGTGAGACACAGAACAAAACAAAAAATCCAGGTTTGCTCCAAAGCTTACAGCCAGACTGAGATGATTAGCAACCCAGAGGAAATTTTCAAGATGCGCGATGACTCTGTAGTAAGCAACATTTTACCTTGAGTGGCCAAGATGTTCTTACAAAAGTTGGTATATCAGTTTTATCATAATTTCCTTTGGGGTATGAACAGAGTGGAAAGTACAGTGGCTTTTGGGATTATGACTCTGAGTATGATGTGTGATTATTACTCTAAGCAGCTGTGTGATGTTAATAAAATAATGACCTTTCTGAACTTCTACTATCTTTCTGTAAATTACAGGGAAAAAAGTATTTCTGTAAATTCTTTTTTTTTAATCTTACACTCTAATTAACACATAAAAATTGTACACTTTTCTTTTTTGTGGTACTATGGATTGAACCCATGGGCATTCTACCTCTGAGCTATACCCCAACCCTATTTTATTTTTTTATTTTGAAATAGGGTCTTGATAAGTTGCTGAGGGTCTCTCTAAGATCCTGCGATCATCCTGTCTCAGCCTCCTGAGTACTGAGATTACAGGCTGCACCACCATGCCCAGCTCTAATTGTACACATTTATGGGATACTGTGTGATGTGTTGATACACGTATGCATTGTGTAATGTTCAAATCACGGTAAGCATGATTTTTTCAAACATTTATCATTTCTTTGTGGTGGGAATATTCAGAATCCTCTCTTATAGCTTTTTTTTACAATATCTCATACATTATCATTATCCATGTTAAATTCTTCATCACTCTAAATTAGTGTCAATAAAAGAACTGCATAAGTCAAAAGGATCCCCCCCAAAATAAAAAATCATTATTAGGTAAATTAAGAAATTCTTAGTTATTTCAAAATGTATTTTTGCATAGTTCTAGCTGTAAAATTTTATAGTCTGATTAGTAAAATTAGAAAACATGATTGTTTGTAAATGATACAGCACAAGCAGTAGACATAGCTAGAGAATGTTAATATTACTCCCAGGAGTTATACTGGGTAAATCAAATTCACTTTGACCTTTGAACTATGTCACATCTTTAAAATTTGATTTGTAAAAATTTATAGGAGTAATGAGTATGACACATTTTATTTAGTGTTTCTACTTAGAGAGAATCATAGCCCCAAATTCAAGAGCAGTATTGCCTTTTGAAAATTAAATATTGATTTGTTCGGGGAGTTGCTATAGAATAATAAAGCTTGATATTGTCACTCAGAAGCATAGCCCAAGCCAAGTGACTGTCACTTAAAAACTGTTGGTGTAACAGGTCTTTTTCATTCATTATTTACTACATCCTTGATATCTGAACATTGAAGTCTAAGAGAAAAAAGTCGATTACGCTGAAACCACCCTGACTTCATTCCTCCCCAGTTTTGAAAACTTTAGCACACACACCACCTCTACCCTAACGGGGGATTTCAGTGACTAAGCAGATCTTTCCTTAAACCTAAGGTAAGGAAGGACTCTATTCTCTGCTTTCTTCCTGCAGATAAAACAGATGCACAAGAAGGAGCAGTCCTGCCTTCTACAATTAAAGCACAAGCAAAAAATATAATTTGACAACTGTCAAGAAATAGCTTTTTAATTAATACACCCCACATCCCACAAAACTCTCAATACTCCATTCTGATTTCATGCCTAAATCAAGCATTTGGGAAAGACATTTCCATTGCAAAATCAGAAATAAAAGCCCCACATATTTTGAAGTTAGAGATGTAACTACCAGCATCAACAAAACTTGATTGGTTACATGTGATATTAAAAACCCATTCTGGGCTCTTCTTTCAAATAAAGAGTGAGAAAATAAAATTCGCTTAATGACACCAAATGTTCACTTTTTTTTCCTGCAAAAAGTTAACAACACACAAAATGTTAGGCAGAAGAGAAGTTCCAATAGACCGATAAACTGCACATTTTCATGACAGATCTAAGAGAAAGATAATCAGCCCTTTGAACGGTGGAAATAGTTCTGAGAGATTTTCCCCCAAACAGTAGAGCAAACTCTAGGACATGCATAGCTTGACCTAAAGCTGAACACCAGAAAACCCTAAATTGCCACATCTCTGTAATAACAGCTCAATCAACAGAGGCTGCTTCGCCAGGGATACCATACCATTATGATGAGGGTTCTGGGTCTACTCATTTCATCGTCACTTTCCAGGGGCACAATTTCGTGGGATGGTTCCTCCTGGCGTCGTCTACAAATGTGTGGACAGCTCCTCTGGACCACAGAGCGAAAAGCTTGAAGCAGAACAATGCTGGCAGTGCAGCCCATCGCTGCATCCTGGAGCCTACAGAATAACTTCTATGTTGATGCTATGTTTGCAAAACAGTGGCTCCTTGTCCCTGAACACAGCCTACACGCAGCTGCAGCCAGCTCCCCCTCCAATCGCTTCCTTCAGCTCTGATCATCTGATCACCGCCAAATAGCTTGGATGCAGAGATGGGAAAGATCTGATCCACGGAAACTGAACACACTCAAGAATATCAGAGCCTTTTGCCCGGAGAGTGTTTCTCAATTCGTTTGGAGAGCATGTTTCTGTTCATTACAGTGACTCTCTTCGATTCCTGTTGCAGCGGTTTGCATAAATGTATCTTCCCCACTCAGATACACAAACAATAAATCACGCTTTCAAATTAAACAACTGAAAATCTGACTTCACGCTGACATTTTTATATAATTACATAATTTCATAAGATGCAAACAAGCATCTTATTAATGGTGAAAAGGATTGGTATTTTTTTATTTAAATGCAAACACTTCCTGAAGGAAAAGTTGCCGGACACCTCGTGAAGTGATTGGGGTTTTACTTTCCATAGTTTGTAAGTTCCAGAAATGAAACTGGTTCGTCTGAAATGGAGAGTGCGCCGAATCAAGATGATTTATCAAAAGTATGCACGCGTTAACCAAGCCCGTGTGAGAGACTCCAGTGTTGCCCTGGGATTTCCTCTCAATAGCATGGCTGTTCTGCTCCCACACATGCAGTTCTGCAGCCTAATACATTTTTATATTTACATAGGCGGCTTGCAGGGCTGAAAATATCTCTATTACCGAGGTCACTCCGCGTGCTCCGCCAAGCTGACCTCTTGGAAAAACAGCTGCAAAGCACTTTAACATCCTATCAATCAGAATTCCAGCCTTAGGGCAGGGCTGTGGGGTCTTTGGTAGTTAAGGGTCTCCTCTTCCCTGACTTCTGCAAGACTAATCACTAAGGAGGGAACCAGAGAGGGATGCTCAGAAATCACGTGACCCATCTGGAATGGCCTCAAGACCTAATGGTATCCTGAAAGAGAATAGGGCAGCAGGGGATACTCGTACTAAAAATATCTCGTGGAAAATGGATTTTGCTTACAAATGAGGAAAAGTATGAAATCCCCAGTAGGATTTTCAATGTTGGGATATTTATGCCAAATTAAGTAATTCAGGGTAACTCTTAGAGATTTAAAGAAAAATAAAATATACAGAGGTTTTCTCTGGTCTGTGGGCTCTCCGGTGTGGGGGTGCTGCAGGAAGTTTGGGGAAGGCTTGTGTTGCTATAAGGTGTGGCCACCCCAGCCGCAGTAAAATTGCTTCCACAGAAGCTTCTAGCACAGTGCTCAATTAGGCATTAATTGCTCTGTAATCTGTCACAACACAGCATCGTTTTAGTGGATACGTTTGCCAGAGAAGAAAAACATGTTTCTTTTTTTCCCCCCCTTCTTTTAAGAAGTACCAGCTGCCCCGTAGTTTTTCATCTCTTCTGTTTTGAGAAAACATATTCTAGTGCCGCTGGAGGAAGAAGAAAAAAATGCTAATGGTGCTGGCAAGTCCCTAACTTCCTCCGGACCTTTGTCAGCGTGCCCGGGGGCTAATCTCAACCATTTTTACTCCAAAAAACCGGGGCATTTACTGGAGAGAGGCTACAGTTGAGCCTGTCTGGCTGTGTGTATTGAATCTCTATATATCATGATGTCCACCAGAGACAAAGCGGAGAGTGGGATTCGATGTTTATGCGTGTGTCATTTAAAATACAATTGTTTCTCCTTGTCTCTCTGTCAATGTCCTCCCCGGCCACTTCCATACCCCATGACGTATACTCTCCAATCACTTCTGTGGGTCATACGCTCATGACCACATGTCTCGAATGCAGGAAGGGGTGACAGGAAATGCTCAGACAGGCCACCAGCTCTAGCCCGAAACTGGAGAGGGAAGATGGACACACATCGTGGGCCTGGCAGAGAGCATGTTCTTTGCATCCCAAACTCCCTTCTAGCCGCCTCTCTCTAAATCTGCCTCTCTCTCTGGAGTAGCGTTTGGAGTTAGATATTTTGGCAGATGTCAAAGTCTTTAGGGAAACAAATGAGATGCTTTCTAGCTATTAGAGGCCTGTTTTCATCGATCCCCTCTTTGCCTCTGAGGAATTCACCCTATTATTGATGGGCTGCTGAGAGACTCTCAACTCTCTCTCTCTCTCTCTCTCTCCGTCTCTCCCCCTCTCCCCACCTCTCTCATCCTCTATTTCCAACTGAAGGGAGCATCCAAGGGCTAGTTTCTCTGGAATTCAATACACATACAGTAACCCAATGGACAAGAAAGAAAAAGGGTGAAAAGCAAGAAATGAGAGTTGGACGTGTTCTCCAACATTTTCTGGTGCAAATTTTCAAACACACAGCAAAAGTGCAAGAAAGACACTGGGTTGTTAGCTGTAAGGTTTACGTAGTAAATTAAACTGGGGGCAGTGGAGGGTGGGGAAGAAGATAGAAATCTACCCAAAGTGACTTCCCCCTTAGATTTAGCATATACAGTGACATATAGGAAATATTAAAAGATGAGGTTTAAGCTCTTCAGCAGGAGTCTGCTGTTTCTGTTGGATCTATAAGTGAGATGGATCATTCATTTAGCCTCCAAATGTCAAATATGCGTGACCTTACCAATAGATAACTGTGTGAGACTCTCCTTCGTTCTTATCTACCTTCTCCTAGCTGGGTCTTTTTCATGATCCCATAAGACATTGATTAGCTGAAAAAGGCTAGAGGCAAGATTTTTAACATATTATCCTAGATGAGGAAATGCTGTCATTAGCAATGTGGAATGCAACATTTTCCAAACAAGCATGAGGAGCTAGATTTTATTCTGGGTTACTATCTTGGTCCGCATTCTCGATACTATAAGCCAAAGACGGACCATACACCTTCAAGGAAGGAAGATTTATTTGCTCACAGTTTTCCTTGGAGGATTGGGGGTTCAGTCCATGTGAGGTCGGGAACCCTGGATCTCAGGGCATGGCAGCAGGAAGCAGAGAAGGAGCACAAGGCTTCGCTGTCACATCATAGAGGACAGAAGCAAGAGAGAACAAGCAAGGGGAGTTGAAGACACAGGCACGGCCCCCAAGGTCACAACCCCAAGGGCACCCCTTCTCCAGCCACAACCCTACCGCCCTAGGTTTCCACCAAAATAAATCCATGAATTTATCTAGTGATGAGATTACGACTCTCATGACTTAACTAGATCAACCCTGAGCTTAATAATGACCTCTTTAGGGGGCATTCTATATCTAACCAAGACAGTTATTAAATATTACTATATGTTATTTCACGTACATAAGTTCAGTCTGCACTTATGGAATGTTAAATTCGTGCACAGTGAAAACATTTCATGTTTCAAATGCAGCGTAGATATGGAGTAGCCTAGGTACACAGCAGGGAATGGGAGACGGGTACAGGAAGATGCTGTTCACCAGGTAAAAGATAACAGGGAGACAAAGGATTTCAGAAGTCAGGTGTAGTGTCGCATGCCTATGATCCCAGTATTTGGGAGGCTGAGACAGGAGGATTGCAGGTTCAAAGTCAGCCTAGCAATTTAGCGAGGCCCTCAGCAACTTAGCAAGACCCTGTTTCAAAATAAAAAATAAAATAGGGCTGAGGGTGTGGCTCAGAAGTAGAATATCCCTGGGTTATATCCTCAGGAACGCGCGCATGCGCGGGTGCACACACACACACACACACACACACACACACACACACACACATGAATTTCAGAGAGTAAAGGAGGAGAAAAGGAAGAAAGACTGAAAGGACTGAACTCTTTAAAAATCTCCAAAACAGTGTTGAATACAGGGAGGTCCCCTGCTCCTATCTCAGGAGACTCCTAACTGGCTGAAGTCTGCTCATCTCCTGCTAATAATTCCTGACCAATGACTGTATATTCTAAAATTTTTTTGGCATAAGAGTTCCTTAACTCCAGATTTAGATATTTGCACCACTGGGATAATGCATCCAAAGATCTTCTTACAATGGGCAAGGAAATACATGTTTAATTTAAATAAATAATGCCTATTGAAAGTGTTGGACTTTCCCAGCTTTGTTAAATTATGTAAGAGCTGTATATTTAAATCTATATATCTCATCTATCTTGTGATATATCTAAATCTATCCTGACCGTCTTGAATTGGACTGTGGTTGGGCAGGATGGAGGTGAAGTCAAGCCGTGTTATTCTCCTCCCCGAAGACCTGGCTCCTCGGAGTCTCCTGACGCACAGCGTGGGCCTGATGGTGGGGGGCAGTCTGCTGCCATGTTCTGTGAGGTGTCAAGAACACTGAGATCAGGTGCGGGCAAAAAACCCAAAGGTTGTCTTGTCAAAAGGAAGATGAGCTTATGTAAAATATTTTGATTGAGAAACGAAGGCTACCACGCTAAGCCCGAAGTGGCCTTTGGAACCCTTGTCAAGGTTCCTCCTCTGCGTCATCCCCAGGGAGCCGCTGCTTCCTATTTCAAGACTCTGACAAGGTCATGATTCGAGCTTAAGAGAAACTTAAGTGAAGGCCGAGATTTTGAGAGTAGAAGACTGCTATGGACTGAACTATGTGCCCGCCAAGTTTGTCTGCGGGCAGGGTCTCTAAGTCACTAATTTGGGGTTAAATGAGGTTGTGAGGTCATAATCATGAGTCCCCAATCCACCAGGTAGTTTTAGAAGAGGAAGATATGCCAGATCTCTCTCTCTCTCTCTCTCTCTCTCTCTCCTCTCTCTTCTCTCCTCTCTGACTCTCCTCTCTTCTCCTCTCCTCTCCTCTCCTCTCCTCTCCTCTCCTCTCCTCTCCTCTCCTCTCCTCTCCTCTCCTCTCCTCTTGTCTCTCCTCTCCTCTCTCTCTCATCTATCCTCTTCTCTCTCTCTTTCTCTCCTCTCTTCTCCTCTCTCTCTCCACTCCTCTTCTTTCTCATTCTCTCTCTCCTCTCCTCTCCTCTCCTCCCCTTTCCCCTCTTCTCCTCTCCTCTCCTCTCTCTCTTCTCCTCTCTCTCTCCTCTATCCTCTTCTCTCTTTCTCTCTCTCCCATCCCCTCCCCTCCCCTCCTCTCTCTCTCTCTCTCTCTCTTTCCCCCCACCTGTACACAATGAAAAGGCCCCAGAAGACTCAGCACAAAGGCAGCCAAACACAAAACAAGAAGAGAATCCTACCAGAAGCCAACCCTCATGGTGTATTGATCTTGACCCTTCAGATCCGTGAGAAAATTAATTTCTGCCATTGAAACCACTCAGGTGTGGTATTTTGTTATAATGGACCGGTACAAGGGCCTTGCCTGGGAAACCATATTCCAATCTTGAAGCCTCAAGTGAATGAACCATCACTCCCCTGAGGACGGTGCTCAGGCCCTCAGGATGTCTGCCCTGCCTTCCTCCCTGCTCCCAAAGCCCCGAGGATTGGAGCCACCATGGGGGAAGTCCTCTCCTGCACATGGACCAGCAGAGCAAGCTTGTGTCTGCAGTCTGGGGGCTTCTACTTCCAGGTGGTGGATGGAGCATACTCGTTTACCTCCCTCTTCCCCAAACCAAGTGAAATGATCACACAGCAGTGTAGAAGGGAATATATGCATTACAGCAATGAGAAAAAGTACATGTGGGGCCTCCTTCAGCGGATGGAAATTTTTGAGTATTTCTAAATGATGAAAAGTACGTGATGGGGCATGCCTGTTATTCCAGTACTTGGGAGGCTGAGACAGGAGGATTGCAGGTTCGAGGCCAACCTCAGCAACTTAGTGAGACTCTCAGCAACCTAGTGAGACCCAGTTTCAAAATAAATAATAAAAAGGGCTGGGGGTGTGACTCAGAGGTAGAATGCCCCTGGGTTCGATCCCCAGAACCAATAAATAAATAAATAAATTAATTAATTAATAAATAAAAGAAGAAAAAGAGAAAAGTGAACATGATCACATTGATCAGTAGCCAAAAATGAAGAATTTAGGAATGACTTAGGTGCACAGTGGAGCTATGGCTCCCCTCAGCAGAGCCCACTGAGAAGTCGGTGCTGGGGGTGAGGAAGCAATTAGAGGACTGGTCTCCCACTCCCTCCTCTGCACAGGTCTGACGCTGGGGCACCGGCTACTCAGAAAGGGGGCGAATGCTTCCCGAGGACGCAGCACACAGCGGCACCCCAGAGAGAAGCCCCTGATTAGTGTGGCTTCGGCCCATGGGGCCGGGCCTGTACTTGACCTGTCTGTCAATCTGGCTTACACATCCTGAGATAAAAGACTGCAGCTGGCATGCGCTCAACCCGAGAGCTCATCCATGAGCTGGCAGGGACCTGAATGTCCATCTTCTCTCCGGGTCCAGAGCCAGTTACCTCAACTAAGGAGCCCATCCTTATATTTTAGTTATTTTTTAAAGAAACTGACAGTGAATACAGTTCATATGTATTTAGTACCAAGGTTCAAGTCGAACTCCATCCTTGTCCCCTGTGGAAGTCTGTTGGCGAAGCTCACAGCGAGCTCCCTGTCGTGCAGACTCGTGCGGCAGCACAGGCTCTGCCAAGTACACGCTGTGTGCTCTTGAACAGTCACCTAACTACTCTGAGCCTCAGTGTAGCAACCAAGGTGAAGTGGAGATGAATCCTGGCTACTTGCAGGGTATTGGCTGGGAAGAGAGTGATCGAAAAGGCCAATGAAGGGCTTGGTCCCTGACAGTCATGCAGGGAATCATGTGGTGCTCCTTCTGCTAATGGGAATAACAGATGCCTGGTTTCCTCCCTCTCAACCTCCAGGCTCAGCTCAAAAGCGATATGCCCTGGAAGAGCCTCCTCGCAGAGGCCTGGCCTTACAGCCCTGAACCTCAGTCCTTATCGCTGTACCCCAGGGGTTTCCTTCCTGACACACATGCCGTAACATGCTGACTGATTTAATTTTTAAGTTATAGTTCCTCTCTCCATATGTATATGTCCTAAGGTTGTGCTAACTTCATTCACGGTGTATTCTGTTCCCATCTTCTGGTAGGTTCTCAATGCCTAGTAGTAATGTGGTGAGCATGCTAAGAAACAAGCCCATCCACAGGACTTACTATGTGCTAGGTGCAGTTCTAATATTTACACATACTGATTGATTGATCCCTCCCTCTATGAGGCAGTGCTATGATCGTCCCCATTTTACAGCTGAGGAAATGGTCACTCAGAGAAGTTCAGCGGCTCACTCATGGAATCACAGCTCCAGTAAGTGGTTGAGTCAGAATTTATCTTTTTTTCTTTTTTTGGTGGTACGGGGGATTGAACCCAGGGGCGTTCTACCTCCGGGCTACACCCCCAGCCCTATTTTTTTATTCTTTATTTTGAAACAGGGTCTCATAAGTTGCGGAGGGCCTCACTAAGTAGCTGAGGCTGGCCGTGAACCCATATCCTCTGGCCTGAGCCTCCCAAGTACTGGGATTACAAGTGTGCGCCACTACTCCTGGCCTGAGTCAGAATTTAAACTTAGCCAGCTTGGCTTCAGAATTGGAGCTTATAACCATCATGTTGAGTGTGCATCAAGCAAACCTTCTATCTTCTAAATATAGATTTAGAGTAGAAGAATCTTTGATACGTAGCTGGGAGCAGAGAGGTAACCCTAGAACACCTCCTTTGAGAGCTGGTTTGTCCCTTAGAGAAAGATCTGTGACATTTCCTCGGATGGCAGATTCAGAAGGCAGCTAGCAGCACTCTTAGAAGACTGTTTGCGGGTGACGATTCTACTTGCGTTTTGATGGGAAGTTAAAACAGTTTTAAACAGAATGAATTTGATGAGAGGATATTTGAAAAATGCTTTCTGTTGACTGTGCAAAATGTTCACTGGCAGAAATGACTTGAGTATTCAAACTGGCTATCAAAATATGTATTTGGAGTATGGAAACATGATTGGCTCCCTTTGCAATTCCTTGTTGGTCCTGCATGATATAATATGTTGGGTAACACTAACATAATCCCAGAAAAGAGGCCTTGGGGAGCCGCTGACAGCCTGGAGGTCCAAGGGAGTCAGCCACGTGCCTTCTGGGGACGGTGTGGGGAGCTAGAAGTGACCCTCATGTTAGTGGGAGCTCTTCTGCCTCACATCCTCTGATGCACCGGCTCTCTCCACCTGGTGTGGTCTTCTCTGCCTTGTCCTGTGATGGGAAAATACCAGGAGACCAGGCAGCGGGTGGGAAGCCTCCATCTGTTTATTTAAGCACTGGCACGGCCTTGCCATGGAACTCAATGATTTATGGGATGAAGGGATCAATCAGTACCTAATGAAGATCAAGTCATCGTGGTTGTCACCATCGCCATCATCATCCTCTTAAGCATGTTGAGCTTCTTTGTACATTGCCCACAGTCACATCAAGTGTTCCCCAGCAAAAGTGGTCCAAAAAAGGAGGCGTGTACTGGTAGATTAAATTGCAAATGAGGATTTAGCCCCAAGTCAAGGAAAACCAGGTCACAGGATTTGGCCATTTTCCAAGACAAAGAATAAGGATAATCTTTTTACTTGTCTGTTTCCAGATGGGTAAGTCCCTCTAGCTAGGAGCTCACTGAAATGGAAGTTCATCGGGGCCTTCTTAGATGAAAAGTGGAAAACATGACCCAGTCAAGTGATTCTCCTTAAGGCCCTGTTACCCTTTATCAACCTGCTTCCTTGCCTATCCTACAGCCACTTTTCATTCACTATAGTCAAACTATGGAGCCAGCGTCGGTGCCCATGTGCAGATGAATAGGTTGCAAAATTGTGGTATATACACACAATGGGATTTTGCTCAGCCATAAGAAGAAAAAAATTATGTCATTTGCAGGAAAATGGATAGAACTAGAAAATATTATGCTAAGTGAGATCAGCCAGTCTCAGAAAGTAAGGGGTCCCATGTTCTCTCTCATTTGTGGAAGCTAGAAACTGGGAAACAGAGATTTCAGATAAATGAGGAAAGAGACCAGTAGAATAGTAGAAGGGGATTTGGAAAGAGAGGTGGGGAGAAGAAAGAGGAGGATTGATGAAGGAATCAAATCCTATGTACATCCGTGAAGCTATCAATATCAATTTCAATATGATGTTCGGGGTGGGATCTGGAGGGAAAGCCACCAGGTGCTGTGTGCATGTGTTTTTCTATCACACTAAACCTCAATGTGATGTATGTTACAATGCACCAAGAAAAGTACATTGTAAAAAAAGAACTTGGGGTATAAGTCTATTTTGATAATAATCCATGACCTCTTTTTTCCATATGTGTGGTTTGTAGAGTTCTCTTCTTTCAGGTGCTCTTTCTCTTCATTTTCACTTAATCACGGTGGCCTCCTCTTTACAGGCATCTTTCCCACGTGCTGACATTTATTGAGCTGAACAATTAATCACGATGGAAACAAGTACACTGTTCTTTCCTATAAAAATACAGGCGCAGCTGCCAAGCCCTCCTTTATCTTCAGTTTCTTACCTTTGGCACTGGTGCAGCTCCAAAGGAGATTATTCTTTTGTTGGTACATTTAGATGCATCAGAAAATTATCCTTCATTGCTCTCTAATTTAGCTTCCTGCAGAGTGCATGGATTATTTAAATGTTCCATTAGTATCATATCTTAGATTTCTCAGGTGTCTATGTTTGATTGAGCTTTTCTCAGCTCATAATAAATCTTTCTTATTCTTAATGGAAGGTAGCATAGTGTAGCAGCTAGGCAAAAAATCAGGAAGCAGATTGCCAAAATTTAAAACCCTGTTGAGCCAATAATTGCCTTTTGTGGTTTTGAGCAAAAAAAAAAAAAATTAAGCCTCAGTTTCCACATTTGTTAAGTGCAGGGATACTCCTGGGAATCGAGTACCATGTCAAGTGCATAGCCCCATACCAGATGTAGAGTAAGTATTCAACACATGTGTAGCTATTACTGAAGAAGAGAAGACATAAGGGTTTTCAGACATTGTTTATTTCTCCCCGACTCCTCCACAGTTGGTATTTTTTACCCCGGGCCTCTTCCTTACCCAGAGACACACAATGTCCCCTGGATAATGGGACAATGGTGGTGTTGGACATGGCTCCCCTGTGCTTTGAAGTTAGCTCCCATGGCAATGTGACACAAGTTCCAGAACCCCTTTGCAGTCCTTTCCATGGGTAAACAAATTTGAAATAACATACCAATACCACACTTATCCCGAGGTCTCTCATTTTGCAACCTCAACTATTCTGATCACAGCCAAATCTTGGAAGGAACAGAATCAATTTCTGCAGAGCCAGAGAATGGGAGAGGGAGAGGGAGAGGGAGAGGGAGAGGGAGAGGGAGAGGGGAGAGAGAGAGAGAGAGAGAGAGAGAGAGAGAGAGAGAGAGAGGTTGATTCATTCTGTGAAGCTGACAGAAGGGGCTGGGAGAAGAGGTTCTCATGCTGTCCCTCTTTATACCATCACCTTGCACAGGACTCTAAAGGGCTCACCCAGCTAAACTCGCAATAACTTTTGATCAGAAGCAATATAATTCTGGCCTGCCCAGGTCTAGGTGCAACAGGAGACAGCCACTTAGAAACGGAAGGATGTTCCTGCTGCAGGCAGGTGTGCTGACCCACCAAGGCCCAGCCACCAGATAGGGTTTGGGACTGTGTTCCTAGAGGTAGATGTGAAGGTCCATTATTCCACTTGGCTCCTAGAAAATGATTCAGGAGCTTTGGAGCTGGAGATCTGAATCTGAATTTGGGCTGTGCTGTCGTGGAACATCACTT
Source organism: Glis glis (assembly GCA_004027185.1). Classification (NCBI taxonomy): domain Eukaryota; kingdom Metazoa; phylum Chordata; class Mammalia; order Rodentia; family Gliridae; genus Glis; species Glis glis. The sequence goes on along the minus strand of PVJS01001876.1, from coordinate 69,561 downwards.
TAATTCTCTGAGCCTTTATTTTCCCCCAATTGTCCAGTGAGAGTAACATGAATTCTTTTGCCAAGTTGTAACAAAGACATTTAGTATACAACACGGGCATAAATACTAGATGTTATTATTCTTTCACCATTATTATTATCACTATTATTCTAAATAAATGCCGAAAAGGGCAAAAAACGGTTTTTCAGGTCAAGGCTCAAAGTCAATACAGTCATGTGTAACAGTAACTCAAAACAAAGACAGCCCTGACATTAGAATGAGGTGGCAAGCCAGACATGGTGGTGCATACCTGTAATCCCAGTACTTGGGAGGCTGAGAGAGGAGGATTGCAGGTTCAAGGCCAGAGCATGGTAACTTAGTAGGACCCTGTTTCAAAATAAAAAAAAAAAATACAGGGCTGGGCATCTAGCTCAGAGGTAGAGTGTATCTGGGTTCAAACTCCAGTTAAAAAAAAAACAAAAAGGAGACATGGGGACTGGGGAGGTGTTGGGGGAGGCAAGAAGTGCTGTTGGTTCCTCTTCATCGAGTGGTAGGCCCCAGTGCATGGTGTGCTGGGGCTAACTTAAAAGTATAAGTCACCCACAAAAAGAAGGGACCAATGATTGACAATCTGACAAAAATAAAAAGAAGGAATCAATGCACAGTATCTGGGACTTGTCCATAAACGCTGGGAGCCATAAACACTGCAAAGGCCGATGTGGTCGGTTTTTGTTTTTTTGTTTTTTGTTTTGTGGTACCGGAGACTGAACCCAGGGGCATTCTACCTCCGAGCTTCACCCCCAGCCCTATTTTTATTTTTTATTTTGAAACAGGGTCTCACTAAGTTGCGGAGGGCCTCACTAAGTAGCTGAGGCTGGCCACGAACCCGGATCCTCCGGTCTCAGCCTCCCATGTACTGGAATTACAAGCGTGCACCACCACAGGCCAATGTGAGTCACACAGTGTCACAGCCCTGTACAATATGAGTGCTCACAACCAAGACACTGGTGTACCAGGAATGTCAAGTGATGTCCAGGGACCATGGTTTAGAAACAGAGAAATCTGTGAAACATTCTAGATAGTTTCCACCAATGACTGCCTTTACTTTTTAAAAGTTTAGTGATTAAACTGGATAAATCGTGTTTTTTTTGAAAGTTAGCTATGTGAAAAATATTCTCAGATGCTACTGGATAAATGAGCTGTTGACTGTACTCTCCGTACTTGTTCTATTTTGTTTCTCATGTTCATTTTTCCCCCTCTTTGAATCGTGGCAGGAATTAGCCACCCACCTCCTGAACATTTCAACTTACATCTAGTTTACAATAATCATGCATTGCTTTCCAAACATGAAAATGGTAGTCTTTATTAAAGTCATTTACAAATGTTCTTTCTGAATCTATTCAAAAGATGAAAAGGAGGTTGTCAGCCTGGCACATCTTAGCTTTCCAGGCTTTGCCAAGGCTCAGGAGAGGAGCCCAACATATCATTTGAGGGTTGGTACCAAGCACCAGCTGAAGGCTTTTGAAAGGAAATGAGGACAAACCATGGTTTACATCCCACAGGACCAAGAGGCGAAGGGTGACTTCCAAAAGAATCACTTGAGAAGACGATGTTCCTCTTCTCTTTAAAACCGAAGGTGCAGGATGTGAATTCTTCATGTTTTGCTTCCTCTTATCTCTAGTTTCTGGTCCTGACAATGGAAGACTCTGCAGTTCTGGGAGAGGTTCTGTGAGTCTGCACAGGGGCGTGATGAGGCGGGGCAGAGCGGTTTGGGTTCTGACACCAGTCAGGTCTTCAGACAAGGCTTGTCACCTCTCTGGATCTGTGTGTGCTTGCTCATAAATTGAACGGTTAGAACAGATGGCCTCGGTTCCTTCTAGGTCTAGGATCCAGTAGCTTTATCTAACCACAAGATTCAGAGAGAACACCAATGACCAATGTCCAGAAGCTAGGAGGAGCTGCCAGAACGTACCGCATCCCCCTCATATGCATAATTCTACAGGGCACGAATAGCATAATACCAATAGCATAAAACCAAAATATTATGTGTTGTGTCTTGCCTTTGTTATAACTTTTAAAAACACTTATTTATTTGTTTGTTTGTTTGTGTGTGGTACTGGAAATTGAACTCAGAGGCATTCTATCTCCAAGCTACACCAACAGCCCTTTTTAAACTTTTTGTTTGGAAACAGGCTCTCGCTAGATTGAGAAGAGTCTCACTAAGTTGCTGAAACTGGTTTTAAACCTGGGATCCTCCAGTCTCAGTCTCCCAAGTACTAGGATTATAGGTGTATGCCACCATGCCCAGCTTTGTTATTACTTTTTTTTTTTTTTTTTGCAGTACCGGGGATTGAACCCAGGGGCATTCTACCTCCGAGCTACACCCCCGGCCCTATTTTTTATCCTTTATTTTGAAACTGGGTCTCATGAAGTTGCGGAGGGCCTCACTAAGTAGCTGAGGCTGGCCACGAACCTGGATCCTCTGGTCTCCGCCTCCCAAGTACTGGGATTACAAGCATGCGCCACCACGCCCGGCCCGGATTTGTTATTACTTTTTAAAAAATATGAACTATATCTGGGTGTGGTGGTGCACACCTGTAATCCCAGTACTTGGGAGGCTGAGACAGGAGCATCATAGGTTCAAGTCCAGCAACTTAGACAGACTCTCAGCAACTTAGTGAGACCCTGTTTCAAACTAAGAAATAAAATAGGGCTGGGAGTGTAGCTCGGAGGGAGAATGACCTTAGGTTCAATTCCCAGTACCATACACACACATGCACACATATATGTGTACATATATATGTATTTTTATATATGTATGTATTTGGACTATAATTTTAGTATGATGATGCTGTTATTGTAATATTTTTTATTTTAAATTGACATATAGAAGTTAAATATATTTGTGAGGTACAGTGTGACATTTCCATATATGTATATGATGTGTAATGATTAGATTAGGGAAGTTGGCATAGTCCTCTCCTCAGACATTTATCATTTCCTTTTGTTGGAATAGTCAAAATCCTCTCTACTGCTATTTTAATATATACAATCACTTGTCAACTCTAGTTATCCTACTATGTCCAGAACGTTGGAAGTTATTCCTCCTGTCTAGTCGCACCCCGGATTCATCCTCTCCACATCACTGCTCCTACCCCTCCTGCCACTTTTTTAAAAAGCTATGGTGAACAACAGCATGAAACAAACAGGGAGGAGCCCCCCAGGAGTTCCAGGGAGAGGAACTGGAAATGAGGGGTGGAAGGAGGTTCACCCATCCCTTCTCTCCTCTCCTCTCCTCTCCTCTCCTCTCCTCTCCTCTCCTCTCCTCTCCTCTCCTCCCCTTTTCCTCCTCCTCCTCCTC
>PVJS01001876.1:28417-66121 GCA_004027185.1 Glis glis | reverse complement strand
CACGAAGTTGCTGAGGCTGGTCTCCAGCCTGCTATCCTCTTGTCTCAGTCTCCCAAGTACTGGGATTACAAGCATGCACCATCATTTCTTTTCACCTGGAGATGCACGATTGTCAAGTCAGACACCAGTGGGACCGTATCCTGTCTGCTTCTTCCCCAACCCAGCTCAAAGATTGGAACAAGCATCCAGTTAGTTCTAAGGGAGACAGCAATGCCTCGTGGAGCAGGTTGGTGGAAGGGATAAGAAGTGTTAACTGGGCCCTCTTTGGAGGTGTGGTCCTTTGGCTGCCCCATAGACCTGCATTTGCTATTTCCTGGATTTGTGACTTCTTGGTAAAACACCTTTGGGCTTTGTTTGCACACTGATGAAATAGGAATAATAAAAGTGCATTATGTAAATTTCTCATATGACAATAAAGCACTTCACATAGTGTCTGGGACATAGGAGGAACCTGGTACAAAGAGAAGCTACCATTTATGAGCTCAACTCAGCAACGTCCCTGGTTCCCAGCCACACACCAAGTGAGTCAACTGTGCCTCTCGCTGCTGGGCAGCACCAGCAGTCATGGAAAATCAGAAACCCTCCTGCAGAGGGGAACCTCCGGGCTCCCGGCATTTTAGAACAGAAGAATGCAAGACAGAATGCAGGATGTTCCTGTTTATCCTCCAGGCGAGGTATCATTATCTTGTTTTCTGTCCAAGTGCAGAGACGAGCAGGGGAAGACACATATTTTATTAGGAAAAGGAACTGAATTTAGACTATAGAAAGTATCCCCCTTCTACCTCCTATCCCTAAGCCCAATCTGTCCTTGACCAACAAACACACATGGTCCAGCTGTCAGAGGGCAGAGTCACAGCTCAAAGGGAGATTTTCTCCAGGATTTTGGATGATGGAGTGGGGAGAGGGCATCCCGGGCGCCATGCTGGTGTTGCTTCTACCTGGGAAGTCCCTCAAATCTACACGCACATAAAATTTCCCCAATCCAACTGTATGCACTCCTAGGACGTTAGAAATATATGTTTGATGAAGATATGGCTATTAGACTTCTCAAAGGGAATGCAAAATACCTTAATGTAAAGTTAATAAAGTCTGATCCCTACACAATAGAAGGATAAAAAGAAGCCCAGGAGCATACTTTGGCTTTATTTATTTACTTATTTATTTATTTTTATGGTACTGGAGATTGAACCCAGGGGTGTTCTACCCCTGAGATATACCCCCAGCCTTTTTTATTTTGAAATAGGGTCTTGCTAAGTCACCACACACTGGCCTCAAATCTGCTATCCTCCTGTCTCAGCCTCCCAAGTATTGGGATTACAGGCATGTGCCACTGTGCCCAGATATGCTTTATCTTTTCAAACACAGTCTATCATAACATGTTGATCAATAGAAGTGATATGTCACGTTGTAATTCACTTAATATTTAAAACTTATTCTTAAAAGAGTAGCCTCTCAATTCATACATGACCATCTTTATAGCGGCTAAGCATTATATAAGCTTCTAAGTAAAGTTTCAACCAACCTAGGTGGCTATCAACAGATGAATGGATAAAGAAAATATGGTATATATACACAATGGAGTTTCACTTTGCCATAAAGAAGAATGAAATTGTCATTTGCAGGAAAATTGATGGGACTAGAGAACATCAGGCTAAACAAGATCAACCTGCTTCCTCTCATATGTGGAAGCTGGAGAGAAAAAAAAGAAAGAAAAGAAAAGGGATCCTAAGAAAATTAGAAGACCAGTAGAGTAGTGGAAGGGCATGACTGGGGGAGGGAACAGGGAAGGGAAAGGGGAGGCTCAGGGAGGAATCTGATAAATAATGTGCATGTGAATGTATCACTATGAATCTCCCTGCCATGTACACTTACAGGAAACCAACAAAAGAAGCAAAGTTTCAACTTGTTGGAGGTCGTATACATACTGGTTAAGGAGGAGGCCAGGAGAAGGCAGGATTTGAAAGGCCGGTCTCTCTCTTACACTTAAGTTTATAATCTTCAGTGAGTCACTTCGCTCCTCTCCCCCTCCACAACTACCTGGGGGATGCTGTGAGAAGTAAGGGGGTAACACAGGTAAAAGGCTTGGGATGGTGCCATGTAATACTGAAAGATCCTAGGTGCCAACACCCGTCTCCTCCTTCCCAAAGTGGGAAACACTGTCCGCTGGAACTCCCCCTGATTTCTCTCCAGTGTTGGACAAGTCAGACACAGTGCTCGCTAAAACACGCCCATGACAAGACAGCCTCTTTCTGGCAGCTTCCATTTTAGTATGGCTTGACAAGTAAGCAGCACTGGTAACGTGCTCAGAGCCTCGTGGAAAGAGGTCACTGGTGCACGTCCAGTGTCACCAGACGAGATCTCCCTCCCAGAGGTCTGTTTCCATGCCTGTGTTACATCATTTGTCTTCCCACTTTCTGTAGCCCTCTCTCTAGTTTACAAAGCAAATTCATGCGTGCATGCACACGCACACAGACATACACACATACAATATATAATAAAGTTCGCATTAGTTCTCTATTGCTCGGTAACTCAGTGCCTCAGAACTTAGTGGCTTTATACAAAAGTAAGCATTGATTATCTCAGTTTCTGTGTGTCAGGAATTTGGGATTGGCCTGGATGAGGAGGTCTGGCTCAGGTGTCTCCTGAGTTGCAGAGGAAGGAGGTGCTGGCTGGGCCCACAGTCCTCTGAAGGCGGTGGATCCCTCCCATGGATGGCTCATGGCTGGCTAGTGGGGTGCGGGTGGCTGGGAGACCTGAGTTCTTCAGCAGGTTGATTTCTCCACAGGGCCACTTGAGTGTCCTCATGACATGTCAGCTGGCTTTCTTTAGAGTCAGTGATCCAAGTGTGTAACGTGAAAGCCATAATGTCTTTTACGACATAATCTAAGTTACACACTATTATTTCTACAACATCCTATTGGTTATAAAGGTTAGTCCTATTCAGAGTGGATGCAACATCACAGGACATGAAAACCAAGACAAAGAGACCATTGGGGTCCTTCTGGAGACAATTACTACACACTACACACACACACACACACACACACACACACACACACACACTACATGTATAGGAAGCATCTTTAATAAGCAGCTCACGTCAACAAATATAAGACATTCAATAAACACCGACTGAACACCTACTGAACCAATAATACACAGACAGGTCTCTTTTAATTCTTTCTAAGACTTGAACAATTTGGACAAGTTTTAAGACCGTTTGGTGCTCTAGCATGGAAAGAACATTGCACAGCATACATGGCCAGGGCAGCGGGCTTCCACTCCCTCATCATGCTGCACAGCCATGGAGATGCTCATCAGCTGCTGGAGCGAACGGCTAAAGGAAGCGGGGCCCGTGTGAGTCTCAGTGCCTTTCTGTTTTCAGGATGTGGGTGTGACAGCTGTGCTATGTGAACCTCCACTGGAACACCACTCTAAGGTGAGACCACCTTGCATTGACTGACAGCTATGGCTTTGCATCTCTACTCTCTCTACCCATTTCCATTTCAGGGCTGATGAACACTTGCGGCACAGGGTGGTCTAGATGGAGTGTGGTCAGAGGGGTGTGTCACATGCTGCTCTTAGTTGTGAGAGGAAGTGTGCACCGTGCTTTGATGATCAAAGCATGGTTAACTGCATGAACTTCAGTAAATTATCTTGGTATCCGGATGCGATAAGTGACCTTTGCTGCACTTTCAACTTTTTTTGGTGTTTTTGAGAAAGAGGTGTTGTTATTAGTGCAAATAATTTTAAATGTGTAGTGCTCACTCTTGCCCACAAACTTACTTTAGCATGAAAAGGACGCTATTTATAGTCAAACTTCAACTTTTGCAGAAATCTAGCCCATTCAGGTAAACTTATATATGGCATAGTTATTCTTAGGCATTTTAGACAATTGATGCAATTTGCTTCATTGGAATTGATTATGGGGTAATTTGGATCAACTAGTAAGTTGTCTGTTATTTGTTCTAACCTTTTCTTATTCAGTAAAGATTTCACTCAGGTCTTTTGTACCAAACTGTTTAATTCTTCCATTCCTAAAAATACATTTCTCTTAAGTATCCTATGTACTGAAGCAAGAACATTATTTCCTTCTTCCCCATCACAGCCACATGTGATAAGAGCTCACCCTGTGTCTGGAGTCTCTAATCAGGAACAGTAGGGCCTGGTGGCCACTAGGGGTGGTGATGGGTGTGAAAGAGGACAACCTGTTTGGTGTAACACAAAATATCAGAACTAAAATGGTAGCAGAAATGAATTCTAAGATGCCTGGTATCAGTCAGTCTTCTAGGTGGGGGGTTTGTTTGCCTGTGTTCAAGTACTGGCTCAACCATTTATCAGCTGAGTGAGGATGGACACAGGACTTAACTTCTCTGTGTCTCATATGTAAAATGAGAAAAAATAAGTGTAGTTAACAGTCAGGGTGACCATAGAATGGGCTTTCCAAACAGAACCCTTTGAAAGTGAGATTCCTATTAAAAGTTAGGATAAGAGCCGGGTGTGGTGGTGTACTTCTGTAATCCCAGTACTGGGAAAGCTGAGACAGGAGGATTGCAGGTACAAGGACAGCCTCAGAAACTTAGTGAGACCCTGTTTAAAAAGAATAGAGTTGGGGGTGTAGATCAGAGACAGAATGCCCCTGGGTTCGATACTCAATGTCAATCAATCAATAAATAAGATAAAAGTTAGGATAAGGAATATGTAGGAACTATTCACAGATAAAACGAGACACATGATCACCTTGGAAATAATGTCTAACTCTTATAATTGCTGTGCAAACCAAACAAGGCAACCCATGTGAAATGGCTTCGCCAAGTGTTTGGCATAATCATGTCAACAAATGTTATCAATGTGACTAGAAAGGGGCAGAGGAGGGTCAGCCTGCAGCTCTGGAGAGAAGCTGGAGTGAGGAAGCCCCGCTAGCCATGCTGGCTTCAGCTCAGGGGCAGCAGCAGGACAACACAAGAGGGTCCAGCTCCAGTTCATGTGGTCTCCCAAGAACTTAGCTGTCCTACATCCAGCACCCTCAGGTCCTCACCTCTAGCTTCAAAATCTACCCGAACCTTCAGATGCCCATATCCATCCAGACATTCTGCTCTCTGCCGAAATCAACGCTGCCTCTGGGCCTTGTTTCTTCAACCAGTTCTGCTTTGCAATTACTCGTCTGCTTTTAATAGCTGCACGATTTTCCCTCAGATATCAGGGCAATCTTGGCTGCCTTCCTCTTCATGGGCGTCCATGAGCCACTGGCAATGAGCACAGCTCACATGTCCTAGCTGATCTGATGGAGGACAGGAGGAGCAGCCGGTGCTGGGTACATATGCAAAAGCCAGCTGTTCCATGCTGTATGTAGCTGGATCATCGGATGTACACAAAAGTGGAAGTCCACAGCTACTAACACGCTAAGGAGGACTGAGGAGAAAAGAGAAAGAGCGACGGCCAGACACACAGTGTGGTCCAACACCACAGAGGATTTTAGACTTGCAGGCCGATTCCCAGAGGGAAGGTTGGTGGCCAAAATAGACAGAGGAGCCCAAAGGGATAGCAAGCAGGGTGTGGGTGTTTGGGCATGGAGATAGGAACACATTCTGTCAAAGATGTGCTGTTCCAGCTGCCTCTTGTCTGTGTTTTCCCCAGTGTGGATTCCAAAAGCTGCAAAGTTCTGTACCCTCAAAGCTCCTGGTATCTGCAAACATGCCCCTGTCTTTCAATTCCTAATGCCACCACCCTGTTAGCATTCTGGTTACCATCAATCTCAAGGCACCCTGGGGGTCCAGGAGTTAGATGAAGAGGACTTAAAAATGAAAATCTATTTCCAATTAGAATTATGCCAACTACGAGTTTTTCATACATTTTCTTCAAGCGTTGCCCCTGTTGCTGCTTGTCTGTGAGTCAGCACTCGCAGCGGAGTAAAAATGAACCGAGTAGCAAATGAACATTACCCAAATGTCTCAGAAGCATCTGGGTTTTCTTGGCTCAACAACTTGGTGTTGGTTGTTTAATTGAGGCTCTTTAAAAATATTTACATACCTCCTCCCCACCTCCTCCTGACTGTCAGATGTGAGGGAGGGTCTCCCTTCTTTAGCCCCGTCTCTGGGCTCTCATCTTGCTGGGGTCTTGCTCTGTCAATCACTGCTTTCCCCCCTTATGGCTCCTCCCCTCAATAGCACAAAAGCTTGTCCCATATATAAAATAAACAAAAAGAAATCCTCTTTCAACCTTGAAACTTCCACTGGCTAAGGCACTCTTGCCTTCCCTCATGGGCAAACAACCAGGGAGGTTCATCTCAAGATCCGATTTGTTCCCCATCCTTTTCCTCTCTACTCTTAACCCAGGGGGATCTGCTGCAGACATTTGGGATCCTCAACTCCCTCCACCAGCGGGGAACCAATCGGCTCCTTGTTTACAATTTATATGTGGAAGAAGGGAGCTGAAGTTCTTAGATATATTGCTTCCTCCTATGAAAGGGTTGCTCTTGGAATCTCATTCATAGCATTGAACTCCTTATGAATTCCTTCTCTAGGATGGCTTCAGCACAGTTATTCCAGTGAGCCCAATTATGCTTAATGAGACATTAATGCGTCAGCTCTCCTTCCTCCCTGGATCTCTCCTTCCTTTCTTCATTGAATGAATAGTTGCTGAATGCTGGTCTGTGTCAGGCACTATCCAAGCCCTGGAGATAGAGCAGTGAGCAGAGACGGATCGATTTATCCCCTTGAAGCTTATACTTTGGTGTAAATGTCAAATAAGATACTATTCTCTCTTGGGAAATTATTATCCATAAATATAATAATGGTGGTGGTGGTGGTGGTGGTGGTGATGGTGGTGTGTGTGTGTGTGTGTGTGTGTGTGTGTGTGTGTGTATGTGTGTATTTAAATCTAAACCAAGTGTTGCTTATTTTAATGTCCATAACTTCAGGTAAGAAAAATTAAGCCCAAAGAACGAACTTTTCCTTTGTCCCCAATCTGATAGTTGCACCCTGACAGTGTGCACCAGCAAATAGTAAACCTTTTCTTTTTTGCATGCCAAATGCTTAGGAAAGCTCAGCTACGAAGCGAAAGCTTTATTATGTGTGATGTGACAGGATCCCTCTGATCCCTCTTCAAACTGCATCCTGCCTGATGTCACAAGGCACCAAAGCAATAACTGTTGGATTGGCAAGTGACCTTGAGTTTGAAAATTACTGTATATTCAAGGGGAAAAGAATGTGACTTTCATTTTTAGACAATTTTATGTAAAAATGCATCTGGCCCCAAGGAACAGATTCAACAGATTCATGATGAGTCTTCTGAAGCCACCAAGGTTATGTCTTCTCATCTATTAAACAACATCAGGATCACCTCATCACACACGCACACACACACACACAGACACACACACACACACTTTGAACATCATGGAAATCTGACTTCAGCCTCACTACTGCACTTTCTAATGGTTTGTTTGCTGGTTTCTCTCTCTATATATATATTTCCTTCCTTCCTTCCTTCCTTCCTTCCTTGCTTCCTTCCTTCCTTCCAACTTTCTCTTTCTTTCGTACTAGGGACTGAACCCATGGGCATTCTACTGCTGAGCTACCCCCTCCCAGCTCTATTTACTTTCTATTTGAAAAAGGGCCTTGCTAAATTGCTGAGGCTAGCCTCAAACTTGCAAGCCTCCTGTCTCAGTCCCCCAATAACTGGGATTACAGGCATGTGCCACCATACCTGGTTTGTTTGTTGGTTTCTAAAAGTACAGGGAACGAATCATGACCTTTGGGATGCTCCTAGTGTCTAGAAATATGTTTTCTGTTTATTATAGTCCTTCATGGAATTGTGTTTTCTATGTGTGGAAGACTGAATGGTGAGTGTGTTAATAAGGGAAGAAATAACTATTGTTTTGAGCATTTACTGTCCACAGCCCCTGGAAAACAATAGCATCAATCCTATTAGAGGAATTTCAACACATTTCATGGTGTCCTGAAGGTGTCTATACCGACAGGAAGGCAGGAGGAAGGGACAGGTTGGTGATTAAATATGCCAGCCACGGCTTCTGTGTAGAAAGAAAACCAATCCCTAGAAACTGTGGTGTTAATTTGCCTACTAACTTGTTCATTGGAGAGTTAACCTACTGAAATGGTTTGGTGCTACTTTATGTCAACAATGGGCAGTCAAAGATTGTTATGGGCAGTAGTATCTTATCAGTATTAAAAAGTTACTAGTTAGTGGTAGTAAAGGTAGAAGTAATAGAAGTGCAACATTTCAGGGTATCTCTATTTACCAACAAGTATATGGGAGTAAATAGGGACAACAATAGCAACAAGTATATAGGGACTTTGGGGAGTCACAAGTGGACAAGGATACACAATAGTCTACAACCAAGTTCTGACAATAGTTTTTTACTCACAGTGCTATGGAAGGATAGTGGACTAAGGATAGTGGTCTTAGTCCCTTTCAGCTGCTATGGGAAATGCCATAAACTGCTGGCTTATAAGCAATAAAAATGTCTTCTCACATTTGCAGGGGTTAGATGTCCAAGATCAAGGCATTGGCAGATTCAATGTCTGCTGAGAGTCCACTTTCTGGCTCGTGGATGGCACCTTCTTGCAGACTCCTCACTTGGTGGAAGGCGAAAGCGTGCTTCTGAGAGTCTATTTTTTTTTTTTTGTTTTTGCGGTACCGGGGATTGAACCCAGGGGCATTCTCCCTCCGGGTTTCACCCCCAGCCCTATTTTTTATTCTTTATTTTGAAACAGGGTCTCACGAAGTTGCAGAGGCCTCACTAAGGAGCTGAGGCTGGCCACGAACCCGGATCCTCCAGTCTCAGCCTCCCAAGTACTGGGATTACAAGCGTGCGCCACCACGCCCGGCCTGAGGGTCTATTTCATAAGGGCACTCACTCCACTCATGAGGACTCTGCCTCCATAACCTAGTCATGTGTCAAACCCACCTCCTGAGAGCATCCCCGCGCGGTTAGGATGTCAGCATATGGATTTTGACGAGATGCAAACACTTCGACCGATATGAAAGCAGCCAAGGGGTTTAGGTCTGGGTCCTTGGAGGCGAAAACACTTGAGCTAGATCATGAAGGTGACTAAATGCCATGCGGGGAAAGTGAGGAAGAGGGCTTCAAAGTGAAGGGCTGTTTGGCTCCAGAAGGCATCTGACTTGTGGATGTAGAAGCTGCTGCTTGACCAGATGCTGAAATGTTTCCATCTAAGCACCGCCCCCTGGTGTCCACCGCCAGAAGAGGCGTCAAGTGCAAACATTATTTTTGCCATATTGCCGGTAAGAAGGAACATACTGCCATCCTCACTCATTTAATCATATTGTTACCTCTCCGGGTTTCAGTTCCTAAGTGGCATGTGGAGTAAAATCAGGCACAGACCAAGAATCAGGCACACACCAAACTTTCTTGGTGAGTTTAAATAGAAGAAAATTACTTCTGCTTCTTAGGATCCTTTATTTATAGATGTTATCATTAATATTCTGGCCTTAGTGGCTATGATTTGTTAATATATTCTTTTTTTTGTACTGGGCATTGAACCTAGGGGCATTCTACCTCCAAGATACACCCCCAGCCCTTTTTTACTTTTTATTTTTGAAAAAGGGTCTTACTAGGTTGCTGAGAGTCTCACTATGTTGCTGAGGCTCTCCTCAAACCTGAAATCTTTATGCCTTGGCCTCCCAAGTACTGGGACTACATGTGTGCACCACAACACTCAGCTTAATATGTTCATCTTTGTTTAAATGATGAGAGGATTGAGACCTAGAAAGCATTTTAGTGTCTACTCATCACAGTGTGACAATGGCCATACCATGCTTCAAAGAACTGGTCATATGCTCAGGTGGATAGACATTTACATCCACATGTAGAAGGAAAGAAGCCAGTAGACAGCCTCTGGTTACCCCCAGCTCCAAAAAGGGCCTGGAATATTGTTGGGCCCTCAGTACCCACTGCAGAATAGATATGACCATATCAGCTTGGTCTGCCCTGGGGTGGACAGGTAAGAACTGGTGGGTGGCTGTGATGGACCGGTGCTGCGTTTACTGTTTGCTGAAGTCCCTCGCATGACCAACTCTGGGTCTAAAATTATTATTTTAATAATGGGGTCGGCCGAGGAGGAGCCAGGCAATTCTCCTGACCTCCTGTAGCCAGCGTCCTTTTTTTTTTATTAAGGGTTTAAACAAAGCAAATGGCAAGGGGGTCATGAGTTAAGTTTAGGGTTACAGGCTAAGTTTTAGGAAAAGGCAGTCACGAGCTTGGTTTAGGGTGTGACAGTCATGAGTTAAGTCTAGGGTAAACATTTCAGGGAGAAAAGAAGGTCATCAAAGCCCACCTTTCGGTCCCATCCAGTCCAAGGAAGCTGGTCTCTGTGCTGACAATTTCCACTCAGCATGTACTGCGTACCTAGCTGAGCCAGTCTGAAATGGTGACCTTATTGTGTGAGCTAAGATGGCCCCAACAGATGGCCAGGGCAAGTTGTGAGGGGGACGAATTCCAGCTCCATTTAAGAAAGGGAAGGGATTCAGGAAGGTGACATTTTTGAGCCAGTGTTTGTGGTAAACACAGCCAAGCAGAGTGTGAGCTCACTGATGGCGAGAGATGGGCCATATCTTATCATTCTTCCAGGAGGCTGGGTCTTCGGAACAGAACCATCCCTAGCAATGTGGCTGACTCAATGAGAACCCGAGAAGACTAGGAATGGAACCACCATCTGACCTCATTGTCTTTCCAAAAGAATGGAAGTCAGAATATGATAGTGCTACCGGCATACCCATGTTTATAGCAGCACAATTCACAATAGCCAAATTATGGGATCGGCTTAAGTGTCCATCAACAGATGAATGGATAATGAAAATGTGGTATATAGACGCAGTGGAATTTGACTCAGCAATAAAGAAGAACAAAATTATGTCATTTTCAGGAAAATGGATGTAACTGGAGAATATTATGCTGAGTGAGATCAGCCAGTCTCAGAAACACAAGGATCATATGTTTTCTCTCATATGTGGATTCTAGACTGAAAATAGGAAGCAGAAGGGACTTCAATTAAATGAGAAGAGAGACCAGTAGAATAGTGGAAGGGGATTGGGGGAGGGAGGTGGAGAGGGAAAAATGAGGACTGAGGAAGGAGACAGTGTTACATGCATACAAGACTTCATTACTAATCTCACATGTACAGGAAGGGTAGGAAAGGGAGGAAGGAAATCCACCAAGTGCTGTGTGCAGGTATGTTGGTATCACTTTGAATCTCATTATGACATATGATTACATTGCACCAATAAAAGTATATATAAAAAATGACCCACAATCCTGAAATAATTCTTTCCTGAGTTTATTGACTTCATGTCTAAATAAATTAAACTGTTGTTCAAAACAGACAAATCCAAAACCCCAAAATACACTTCACTTACTTTAGTTTCAAATGGAAAGTTGTATCTAATCATAGTCTTTGTTCGAGGAGTGGAGTTGGTGGTATTTCATTGGCATCCCCAATTCCTAATATCTTTTTCAAGTTCAATAACATGTGTTTACACTAATATAATAGGGCCAAGAACTGCTCAGTCACTTTGGGAGAGAGGCCATCTTCTCTCTGCCTGAGATGTTCACAGAAACTGAAGCATCCTATTCTCATCAGATCCAATCATAACAAAGCTCACTGTTATATGCACTGAGGCCTGTTCAAAGCAAATATTACAATGACAAAACTAAGGAGATATTTAATAATCATAATATGATGATGACTAACATCTTTCGAGCATGTCCCATGTGGTTAGCATTTGTCATTTAATCTGTGATGCAAACATGTGATTATCCCTTGTAGTGGGTTGAATGGAGCTTCCCCAAAGACATGCCCACATCCCGGTCTATGAAACAGATGAATGTGACTTCATTTGGAAAAAAGAGGAAGAGAAAGAGAAGCAAAGAAGCCATGTGAAGATGGAGGCAGAGACTGGAGTCACGCTGCCACAAACCAAGAAATGCCTGGAGCCACCAGACCCTGGAGGAGGAAGGAAGGATCTGTCCCTGGAACTTTCAGAGAGAGAGAGAGAGAGAGAGAGAGAGCGAGAGAGAGCGCACTCAGACATACTGACTTGATTTCAGATTTCTGGCCCGTGAAAGAGTATATTTCTGGTGAGAATATAAATTTCAATGGTTGTATGCCACCCCAGTTGATTATTTGTTACAGTCGTCCCAGAAATGAATGCATCCTTATTATAAAGTAGAGAAATCTGAAGCTCAGAGATGCTAAGTAACTTCCCAGGGCCACACAGCTAGTATTAATACATGGGTTGTGCTGTTTGAACTGACATCTTTCTGACTCCAGAAACCATGCTCTAAGCATATAGCCACATGCTGGCTTAACAGTCTAGAGGCCACCTGTCTCCCTAAGAAGAAATCAAGAATGCTGAGCACGTGCTGATGCGAGTCTCACAGCAGCCTCCTGCAGCAGCTTCCTGCCCCCAAATCAATTTTTTGCATTAAAAGAGCTATTAGAGTCTGTCCATCAGCGATTCAGTCCAACGCATGGCCCAGCTTTCCAGCCAGGGGTAAGGTAGCTCTATACTTGGCCCCCAAAGGCCTTGCTTTATTTCTCTAATCATAAGTATGATCGTCTTTACTCATGCTGGGTAATAATACAATGGAGAATGAACATTAAATTAAATGTATAAGGAGTCTGAAATCAATCAAGGTCTTCATGAAACTAATTTTAGAAAAGAGGTCATTAGATATATTACAGTCAATTTGGAAGTGAATTGAGAAACCAGGCCTCATGTTCTCTTTAGAAAAAAAAAACCCTTTTTTATGAGCTAGAGTTTTTATTACCTTCCATCACAGTAGTTCAGCTGCCATAAAAAAGCCCTACGATCTCTAGGAGTCAACACAGTGATTTTCTGCTCCAAACAGTAGAGGCAATAGAAGAGGCTCCAAGTACCACTGCCCTTCCCCACATGCCTCCTCATCGTTTATGATCAGTGCTGAGAAAAAGTACAGAGAGCCTTGCAAAGGGAAAATAAGATCCCCAATTTAACTGACTCCTAGTAGCCCTGAGGACTTGAATGTCAACCCTAGTACATTATGTTGTGCATCAAGAGACCTCACCAACTGCAGGATGGGACTCTGAGAATGTGGGGAGATAGGCCAGGAGACTTGAGGGTGCATCACTGTGCCTCAGAATTTATCAGAGGGGTGTGAGTAGATTCTACAATCTGTTATCTTGCTTTCCATGTATCTCTGGCAAATTTCTAGAACGGACATCAACAGGATGTTTTGTCCATTCTTGCTTAGTAGATGCCAATGGAGATCATTGAGATAGAATCCGGTCACCATAATCTTGCCTCCTTTTTCCTCGGTCTGAGATGGAAAGATTGTCTGAAGTTTATGAAGATCTCCAAGCTGTTTCTGTGGACATGCTTGGGGTACCAGGGATTGAACGCAGGGGCGTTCTACCTCGGCACTACACCCCCGGCCCTGTTTTTTTTTTATGCTTTATTTTTGAAACCGGGTCTCATGAAGTTGCGGAGGGCCTCACTAGGTAGAGAGAGAGAGAGAGAGAGAGAGAGAGAGAGAGAGAGGAGATAGATCGATCGATCGATGGATCGTGTGCGCGCGCATGCACGCTGAGGCTGGCCGCGAACCCGGATCCTCCAGTCTCCGCCTCCCAAAGTACTGGGATTACAAGCGTGCGCCACCACGCCCGGCTTCGGATTTCTTAAATACTTGAATGAATGGATCATGTGACTAAGCAATGGGGCCATGAAGCTAGAAGCAGAATTAGGAGGTTGACATGACCAGAACCCACAATAGTCCCACCTGCAAACTAAGTAGAAGAAGATGCACTTTTCAAACCATAAAAAAAAATGTACTTAAGGGAAAAAAAACCCAAGGATATAAAGGAAAGATGTGATTTCATGATACATTTGTGAAAAAGTCTTGGGTATTAATATAAACCAACATGTAGTGAGAAATCTAATGTTAAGATGTATGAATAGAGAAATGTTGTTTAGAATAAATAGTGTTAGATGGTGATTATGGTTTTCTTGTCACTGATGAAACTTTGAAGACTGTGTTGAGTTCTGGGTGACAGAGTAGAAAAGATATAGACAAACAACAGCCCATTTTGAGGGAAGTAATGACAACATTGAAAAATGCGCATCAGGAAGTTCTGAAGGATGATTAGTTTTGAGCAGATAAGCCTATATCAGGCATGACAAGTTTTTTCAAAAGCTTAAAAATGGTATGTAAAAAGAATTAGGCCTAATTATGACCATGGCCAGTGATAACGCATCCTGAGAGACTTGACTATCATCTAACTACTTTTGTAGCAGGGTGGGAAAAATTAAAAGTAAAGAAGTGTTCCATGCATAGTAAATACAATATGCTCAATATCACCCAAGGAAATAAAGTGATTTCTGGACGTTCATAGAAATCAACTCTGACCCAGTGTAAGAAAGAATATTCTAGAAATAAATGCAAAACCCAAAATAGAATAATTTGCTTGCCATTCATTCAATATACGTTTGAGTGAAGATTCTCTGTTATGCATGTTGCTGGGTCTTGGGTAGTTGACATTTTTCGCTCTGAGCTAGTATTGTAAGAGTACTTTATGAGAATATTTGTGTTTTAAGAAGATATATCAAAACATGTTCACTAGTGTTCATGCTTTTCAATAATCAGTTGGCATTTTTTTTCTCAAAATTTAAGCTATCTTCTATGGGTGGAACAAAATTTCACAGGGTAACCACCTGAATTTCTTTTGAATTAGCAGTTGGGAGCACTAGTATCACTTTCTCTACCAAACTGCACAGACCTATTTTTAAGCACCAAAGATCATGAATCACAGAGCCATTGGGGTCATGACAAAAATAAAGACTGGCTTGTTCTAATCTTACCAATTAAAAAAATAAAGTCCAAATGGGGCAAAAAAAGTGACATATCCAAATTGAGAGTCTGATCCACTGAATCAGTCCCTGGTATTCTACCCAACTCTCCACCACCTGCCACAATATTCCACAGGTTACTCTGTGTTGACGCAAAGCTGAACAACTAACCACAACCGTGCTTAAAATGTTTCTAGTAAAGCATGCACTAATCATGTTAAATGAAGACTCTGCTGCTGATAGATTTACCAAAATCTTCTGCTCTTTTGTAATATAACTGCCTTCAGCCAAGGTTAGAAAGACCTTCACGAAGTGAGGATATGGCGCCCTCTAGGGAGAAGTGCTTGAAAAACCAGGTCAACAAGTATAGGGTCAAGGATGACTGGGCTTAAGTTGTTAAAAGTTTTGTCTCACGGAGAACCCTCAGTGGTGCAAGGGAAAAGGTACAAGGGAAGGGGAAGGGTAAGAAAGAAGTGAATCTATGGAATTACTGTCATAAACAATGTGTATATATGAGATTATACCAACATCATTCTCAGTGCTATATGTGGGGGGGAGGCGGGGGGAGGGACACCAAGATCTGTGTGCATGTATGTTAACACCAAACTGATACTCATTGTGATGTGAGACTACAATGCACCAATAAAAACATAAAAAAAAAGTTTTGTCTCCATAGGAAGTTTTCAACTAAAAAGGAGCATTAGATTTTTAGGTAAGATAAAATGTCCTATATACTAAAATTAAAATACTAATCATTTAATCAAAGTATTAAAAGCAGCTAATACTAAGTTTGGCCAAACTTTAGCAGGAAAGCTGATTACGACAATACTCTCAGCTGAATTTCTGAGTAAAAGTACTTGGGAAATTTTCTTGAGATTTCAAACAATGAAATTATAAAATATCCACTATCCACTTAATTTGCTTCAAACAAGTAAGAGATTACTTTTGCAATTATCCTTCATGTAAAAGATGTTTGCTCTTCCTAGTGTCTCTTGCAAATCTCATTTCACCTCGGTGGCTCTTGGAGAGCTTAGCACAATGTGTGCAGAGAAGAAATGTGATGAAGGGGACAAGGACAAAGCCAAACCCTAAGGACTGAAAGTTTCCCAACAGCAACTAATTTAAACCTACCTTTTAAAAGACATACTACAGACTTTCATTTTGACTCAATACAATACTTGGGTACTCCCACACTTAAAGTATGCTTAACCCCTTCAAACCACTGTGGATATGATTTCATAGGCAACGAGAAGGGTCTTTGAATTGCTCTCCTCCTGTTTAGCTGAGGCACTGGATTCCTTTAACAGGCATATCAGTTAGCTGCTGCTGAGTAACAAAACACTCCAAACACTCAGTAGCTTAGCAATAAACCATTTTTCTATTGCTTAGGAGAGTAGGAGTCAGTTGGGCATTTCTGGCACTGGCTGTTGATTTCCTCATACATCTGCAGACAGTTTCAGGTCAGTCAGGGAGAGCTGAGAGTCTCTGGGTCCTTGGCTACAACAACCAAGCTCAGACACAGCTCTTCTCTCTAAGTCTCATTCTCCAGCCTCAACCTGGACATTTTCTTGTGACAAAGGCAAAAGAGAAGGAGAGGTAGCAGAGACACTGAAGAACTTTAAAGCTTCTCTCTCATTCTCTGTATGTGTGTGTGTGTGTGTGTGTGTGTGTGTGTGTGTGTATGCGTGTGTGTGTGTGTGTGTGTGTGTAGTTCATTTCTGTTCACTGGCCAAAGCAAATCGTAACACCACATCTGGATTCAGGGTAGAAAGGCGCTCCATGCAAATACTCAGACAAAGGTACCAGTCACTGGTCTCCATGCCTAACATCAGTTTCTTTTAAAGACAGAGATCTGAGAAAGGGAAGGGACTCAAGGATAGCAAAAGAAATGTGCCAGCACTTCATCTTTTGAGCCAAGTCAGACTGTTCATATAATTTGGGGGTGCGAATATTTTTAAATAATGAATTAGAATTGGGAATATTGATTAAAACTTGAGAAACAAATCCGAAAAGAAACAGAAGTTCTTTAAAAGAGAGACATCAACAAGCCGGGTGTGGTGGCGCATGCTTGTCATCCCTGTACTTGGGAGGCTGAGACTGGAGGATCCGGGTTCGCGGCCAGCCTCAGCTACTTAGTGAGGCCCTCCGCAATTTAGTGAGACCCTGTTTCAAAATCAAAAATAAAAAATAGGGCTGGGGGTGTACCCCGGAGGTAGAATGCCCCTGGGTTCAATCCCTAGTATGGCCAAAAAAAAAAAGAGAGAGATCAACAATCAACAAACAAACAATCAGACACAGGAACTTTCATAGCACTATATCCTGCAAAACTTGTCTTTCACAGAGACATTTATTTTGTGTTAAATGGACCAGCTAAGAAGCAATACAGGTCAGTGGGGATACCCGGAGCCCCTCACCCTCACTCCTCCAAATCAAACCAAACGCAAGGAATAGGACTGATGAGTCCACTACTTTGAAGGGATAACAGTGAATTATTTCAAGTTTTAGAAGCCAGCCTGAGTAGGACAGCCTCTGACTCACAGCAGGGCATGTGCTCTCTGACAAAGCAAAAGTAGTGATGGGAAATGATATGGTATCTATTATAGCACATGTACATAGTCAACGTGCCGAAACAGCACGGGAGTCTTGCAAACGATTGGCGCAAAGATTTCATGCCAAAGAAGATTATTATAAAAAAGTAATGTTGCAGCAGTTTCCAGAAAAAATCTTATGCTTTCCATGTAAATAGAGAACACACAGGTCATATTTTTTTCCATGCTCCTGGGAGGAAAAGGGACTTAAAAGTCCATGTTCACCATCTGATCAAACCTGTCACAGGTAGTCCTACCAGAAGTTCCAGCTTCTTAAAGTGACTCCCTTTTATAAGCCGGAGAGTAAAGAGGTTAGAAAATCAAGTTAGCCTAAAGAACAAATAAAAAAATCAAACAAACTTAATTCTTAAAGGGTGTTGAATACTGAGATCAATGCCACCAGCCAACGTGGAGCTGTCTGGAGGTCTACAGCTATGACTTCAGGCCATGCGTGGCTTTCTCATATTATAAAATGCTTATGTTAGAGATTTTATCACAGATAAAACCTTTAAAACAGAAAGATAGTCACGGAATCCTGATTTCTAAAAAGTAAAGAGAAGACTCTGAACTTTAGCAAAGAAACTCAACCAAGTCCAGAGCTGGGTGCAGTAGAATGCAAGGACGAGTTGGGGCTTGCAGACACATTTCGACAACACGCAAATGTCACAGGCCTTATAAAAAGGCAACTAAAATGTTCTGAAAGAAAGGTCTAGCTACAGAGTGGCGGTGTGGTTTGGTGGTAGAGCATTTGCCCAGCATGCACGAGACCCTGGGTTCCACCCCCAACACCACAAACAACCTGAGCTGCTCTTCCGGGACACCCATCCCCTAGAAGAGCTCATAGGGCAAACTCAGTGCAGACCTGCACTGAAGGAAAACTAACTCATGTGTTCTATCTGGAGAAGGAAAATAAGCTGCCTCCTATTCCATTCAGTAGGGGGCAGGACTTGGAAATGACTGCGTGATATTGTTACTACCAGTCATAATTCACCATTATGTACTATTATATAAACATGTCTCGGGATTTCCCAAAATGAGGTCTCATTCATTCAGAATCTGAAACCCATCAGCAACGGGAAACGTGAGACTTTCCATGGGTTACTCTGAGAGTTGGTGGCTGAAGCCGCTCTGCCAGGCTTCTTACCTTCTGTTCTGG
The DNA here is from genome assembly GCA_004027185.1 of Glis glis. Lineage (NCBI taxonomy): Eukaryota > Metazoa > Chordata > Mammalia > Rodentia > Gliridae > Glis > Glis glis. The sequence continues at coordinate 47,512 of PVJS01001876.1, read as the reverse complement.
ACCAGGCCATGATGGACAGTAATCAAGTACGATTCTTTTGATGAATCAAAGGCTAAAAGTACCCTGAGTTATCTCTGTTAAATAAGGAGGCTTGAAAAGAACTTGCAGGCATGCTTGACAATTAGGGAGAAAACATCAATCATCCAAAATATGCTTCTAAGTGCATTTTATTTCAGTAATAATTTCATACTAAATTCCATCTGCCTCGACTTTATTTTCAAAATAAGAATGAGGGAGACAATTCTCAGTCCTTTAATCTCTTTGTATAATAACATCTGTTTTCTCAGTTTTATACTTGGCTTTCAAAAAATTATTATGTAAACATAAGTTGCTGTTTGCATTAGAGAGGAAAAAGAGAGTTTAACATGTGTAGCTCCTTAGAGTTGGCATGGCGCTTACGATTTACAAAGCATTTATCTCATTCCACGCTTATAACTCTTAAGAAAAATAATAAAAATGGTTAACAACGATTAACTTTGTATGACAGATAAAATCCTAAACATTACCTGCTTTTTGAAAAAAGTAATCGTCACAAAAACTCTATAAATGAGGTGCGATTATTATTCCTTGTTTGTACAGAGAGAAAATGGAAGCTCAGTAAGGGTCTATTAGTTGCTTCAGGTCACACATAAGCCTTAGGTGCATACCAAATCATTTAGAAATTTATTTTCCTGACTAGCTACAGCAGAGTTAGATTGTAATTCAGTCCTGATCAATACTTTGAGTTAATTCGCATCAAGGAGATTGCAAAGGTCATTTCTTTGTTAAAATCAAGCAACATTTCCTTTTATTGCAAATGTATGAAATTTTCAATACCCTACAGGAAAATAATCATTTACAGATAGCATAATATGCATCACCTAAATCCCTTAAATATAATGACCCTGATCATTCAAAAGTTCATTCAATTTAAATTTAAATATTTAAATTTGCTGCTATGAAATGCCAGCTGAGTATCCTAAAGTATTATCTCTATCTCTCCAAAATGGCTCCAAGAGTTTAATTAAACCCCACTTATTAATCTGCATTTCTTTTAACTGGTAAGATCATGAGCAGAAAGTTCATGACTATGATACGAATGATACGGTGTAGGTCAGATCATCGCAGCCAAAGGGAAGTAGAGAGTTGAGACATGTTCATCAATCAAGCTAGATTCTCAAATGACCTAGATAGTAAACCCTGCCGTGTGTCTCTGTGCTCTGTTTGGGGCAGCTTTATCTGTCTGCATCTTGACATCACTTAAGAGCAGGCACAAATGGTGGCGTCCTACCTGTCCTGTGCTTAACGCCAACTTTTAAAAAGCTATTCACAGTTTCCTTAAGTTCTGTTCGGTTCAAACATCAGTTCTTCCAAATTACTGGCAATGCTCTAGAATTGAGATAGAAAATCCAATTTAGGTTTCTGTGTGTGTGTGTGTGTGTGTGTGTGTGTGTGAGAGAGAGAGAGAGAGAGAGAGAGAGAGAGAGAGGGAGAGAGAGAGGCAATAGTAAATGATTAAAAACAGATTAATTCGCTCAAGAACTACAGAGCTTTCCAAGAACTTAAAGGCCTTACTTATTTTCCTTCTTTCTCTTTTCTGTGTACTTTAGTAAACTGCCACTTAGACAATAGCCACAATTTCAAAAATCAAACTTCCCAGAAGTTTGAATATAAAGGTTACTTATTTAAAAAAAAGTAAGAAAGAAAGAAATGCAACTTAAAAGCTCACTGGAAAGAAAATGCCTAGGGCTGAATCAAAAATCCCCGAGTCAAATGTGGATTTTTTAAACCTACATACACTTTACCGCTGGGAATTTTTGGTGATATAATCTATTTCCTAGGGTTACTGAATGTCATAGTGGCCTAAACAGCTTTCTTATATATCTTTTGGAGGTAACGAAAACATTTTTGAAAAAATATTTTAGATGTTTCTGTGTTGAGAAAAGGCTTAGTTGCTGAAAATTTCAATTAAGTGCAAGGAAATTTCCTTACAGGAAGTAAGGGTACTTTAAAAATAAAAAAAGTGGTCTAATATATTAGGCTATGATAGTAATAGTCTATACGAGTCATATACTCACTATTTTGTAACAAGTAAGATTAATCAGTTTAAGTTTATCACGGTTAACTGTTAAAGTATTTAGTCTCTAAGATTTCAGTTTGAAATGTCTATTATCCATGACTTTTGTGTCCTCTTTCTTGTATCATGTATTTGTTTTGGAATGAGGTGTTTTAAACACTTTGTTTTTCTCTTTTGCTGGATTACAAGCTCAATATTTTATTTTTTCTCTTAGTTTGAATGTGGCTAACTTTGAAAATTTTTCTTTAATTTTCTAATATCTTACTCTTTCTGAACTTGGCTATGAATGGATTTAGTAATGTTTTTTAATATATTTGTTCATTCTTGAACTGGGTCCAGACTAAAATTTATTCCTTAAATTCAGGGGGTACTGGGATTATAGGCATGTGCCATCACACTTAGCTTCAGAGCCTTCTAAAAAATGCATTTTCAGCTGGGTGTGGTGGCATACGCTTGTAATCCTAGTACTTGGGAGGCTGAGACCGGAGGATCCAGGTTGGTGGCCAGCCTCAGCTACTTAGTGAGGCCCTCTGCAACTTAGTGAGACCCTGTTTCAAAATAAAAAATAGGGCTGGGGGTGTAGCTTGGAGGTAGAATGCCCCTGGGTTCAATTCCCAGTACCGCAAAAAAAAAAAATGCATTTTCAAAGGTTGTGCATTACTAATAAGTCAGTGCCGCATGCTTGTAATCCCAGTACTTGGGAGGCTGAGACCTGAGGATCTGGGTTCGTGGCCAGCCTCAGCTACTTAGTGAGACCCTCTGCAACTTAGTGAGACCTTGTTTCAAAATAAAGAACAAAAAATAGGGCTGGGGGTGTAGCTCGGAGGTAGAATGCCCCTGGGTTCAATCCCCAGTACCACAAACAAAACAAACAAACAAAAATATCAGTTTAGAATGGAATGATCATCAAAGTGTCGTATTTGAAGACTGTTTAGCCACAAAAACAAATCCTACCACCCAGAGAAAAAAAATAAATATCCTATGGAGAGAAACAGAAACAAAGGCGATAAGAGAGTAAGAGAGAAAGCAAGAGAGAGTGAGAGCAAGAGATACTGACTGATCAGTTGGCCTGGTACGCCATGTGGGTAAAACATCTAAGATAATGTAATTATTCAGCATGAATACTTCTCCAGCTCACCCGTTTTCTTTTGATTTCTAACTGGAGTCCTTAAGTAATCTTTTCTACTTTGACAGCAGATAGCACTGTCTAGCCAAAGCAGCCAATAACTTTGGCTAAACAGATATGCCTACTGTTAAAAACAGAAAAATAAGCACAAAGAAAATGCTGGGCTGGTCTTGCTGAGTATGTTTAAGTTGCCTCTCCTTTCAGATCCCCACTAATGAAGTTAGGTTAATCACTGATGAAATCATCTAGAAAATTCAATCAAACAAAACCTTGTGTTGACTGAGTTATCCAAGTTATCCTGGTTTGGGCTATAATTCTATTTATAATTGCATCTGCTCTTCATTATCCCTGACAACAGAGAACAGAGGCAAGGGTCTGGTTGCCAGTTCTCACTCCCTTCCCCTCCTCATCAGTTACTTGTGAATTCACAATCATGGTAGGGTGGCCCCTAGGTGTCCCACAACTCCTGTTTGATTAGGTTTTCAATAACAAAACATACACTTTAAGCACTATTAGCCCAACAAGACAACTTGCTTTCCAAATGCAATATATATATATATATATATATATATATATATATATATATATTTGAGTGTGTGTGTGTGTGTGTGTGTGTGTGTGTGTGAGTGTGTGTGTGTTACTGGGGATGCAACCCAGGGACATTCTACCTCTGAGCTACGCCCCATTTTTTTATTCGTTTATTTTGAAACAGGGTCTCACTAAGTTGCAGAAGCATCACTAAGTAGCTGAGGCTGGCTGCAAACCTGGGATCCTTCTGTCTCAGTCTCCCAAGTACTGGGATTACAAGTGTGCACCACCAAGCCTGGCTGCAAAATTCATATATTTTAAAAGAAAAATAGAGTGCATTAGGATACATTTTTATAACCGCTATTCTCAACAAAGGATGTAGTCTCCTCTATTCTACTCTGCATATGATATTGACCATGGCACTACATGGTTCATTTCTGTTTCTTAACAGCTGGAAGGGAGAAACACAGAGACACGGGTTGGCATAGAGGGCGCTGCCATTCTGCACAGGACTGCATGAGGGTGCTGGTGAGATTCACATGCATCCCATTTTAACATCTCTTTCTCTGTCTCTCTCTCCTCTCTCTCTCTCTCTCTCTCTCTCTCTCTCTCGGACACAACATGTAGTTGCAGAGATTGGCACTGGAAGTGGGGAAATTCTAGACCTTTCGATGATGTCATATAAACGTCTATACAGCTCAGTTACCAACTAGCAACAATCGTTTATACCCAACTTCTCCTTTTGAGTTGCTCGGAACACTGGCAGTTCAGTGAGAGAGAAATCAGCCTTGTGGGTCAGGCTACGGTGGAGACAAGCCCCCCCCCATGGTTGTGGGGTCCTCTGCATGCAGCCCTCACATCGTCAGCATCCCTGCTATTACGTGGGGGATTCTGAATGAGTAAAGGCTGTCACTCTGACCACATGATGTGACTGTTTCCTGAACAGATAGGGAGAAATACCACACTCCCCAGCTAACACAGGCTCCCAAGATCTAAAACAGACTCCCATGGTTAACTAAAAGAAGACAACTGTCAATTTGGGGAATGGCAACTTCAAAGCTCAAAAGAGTGTGGTTGAGAGTTTTTTTTCTTGTCTAAGATACAGATTCTCAAGCCAACCCCACTTGGGGTCCTATGCTCCTGCCTGGTTTTCCTCTTTATGCCCATTTTTGATAGTCCTGGCTTCTGCTCCCTCCTGGCTTCCATTTGGTTCTTGCTGTTCAATGCCTAGTATTTTCTGTCACACCCAGTGGCCTGCTCCTCCTTCCTCTGGCACCAAGTCTCCCTTTTGAAGCAGAATGGATTCCCTCTTCATGAGAAGTTCCCTTGCAAACACCACCTTTAGTGCTGGCTTTGGAATTAGGCTGGAATCTGAAGGTGAGCAAAAATAAATTAAAAAATAAAAAATATTGAAAGTTTTTAATGCTCAGTTTTCATTCTACCAAGTGTGGTATACCGATTTCATGATTATTAAGCAAAGGATCGGCAGCCAAAATCTGAGTATAAACTAGGCAAGTTCCCATGCTTTCGGTCAAGCTATGTGACCAATTGACAAAGCCGAACCAACAAGCTCAACCCCTTGATACACGGGTGCAAATTACAAGCATATTTGCAGTCCAGATGTTGTACTTGAGCATTGATTCCTTATGAATCGAACTCAGAGTCAGAGATACAGACCCAACACGTACCTGCTGTCAACACAGACAATGCTTACCTGCATGGAGTTTCATAACTCAAAAACTGTCAATGACTTAATGCTATTTTCCATTCCCATTTGATAACACTCACATTCATGATTCATAAGTGAATAGTCTTGAAATAGATATTAAAGTCTCTAACACTTTTAAAAGGGGAAGCATAACAATTTTTACTGTATGTCCTTGACATTTTGTTGAGAATGATATACACATTAATGCTCATCTGTTGTCAATATAGTCTATAGAGCAGAACAGATGAGTCACAGCAAAGACCAAGCTACAATATGGCAAACACATTGGTGCAGGAGCAGAGACACAATGAGCTAACTATGAAGCAAAGAATCTATTTTCTGCCAAACCACTTAACCTAGCAACTTATACTTTTCAAAAAGCAACTCTTTCCTATGTTTTGTTTATTCTGGTTGTTCTCTTAAAAATTATACTTTATGACATTACTCAGGAGAACAAAAGTTACACGGGTTGCTGTGATGTAGTGTGGGGGATTTCTCTTCTCTGAGCAGAGGTAGCTATTTTAAGACATTAAGGGACAATTTGTCAACTTAATGGCAATCGTGAGATGATGCAATTTTCTAAAACTATATTGCAAGCATCTTAACACAAGATAAATGAAACAAGGCTTGCCACCATTTAGAGTGATCTCCACCTTCAGAAATCTAAATTTTGACATACTCTAGAACATTTACTCTTTAGTAAGGAAAAGGGAACTGGTTTCAATTCCCAAGAATCTTGGATTTCATACACAGACACACACACACACACACACACACACACACACACACAAACCCCTCTTGCACTCATGTGAAAACAGCTCCTTAAATGTGAAGGAATGCAGATGTGACATAGAATATTATTTATATGCGCTGGTTTTCAGAACATCTGCAAGGATATAAGTCAGCATTTGGTTTCAGTAACTACCCTTTCTGGAAGAGCCGGGTAACACCCAAGGGAGTTTGCTAAAGGCAGGTGAGCCGGCATGCAGAACCATGGCTGTGACAGGGAACCCCAGTATCTTGTCCCCCAGTATTTCCCTAACCCACTCTACCCTTTATCCAAACCAAGTCTCCACGTAAAAATGGAATAAGTTAAACCCACATCCCATGAGCATCCCAATAAGTAATTTGTTCAATTACAAAGCAAACAAACACAACCCAGTGTATTCTATCAGAGAAACTGACAGTTGGTTTAATAGAAGGAAAATAATCAGATCAGAAAATTTTCATTTTCACTAGATCTAAGCCAGTCCATCTGCTTCCTCACCCCAACTATGGTCCCCCTCACGCCAGGATGCTTGTTTATGATTATTTCCTCCTAAAAAAGCCTGCTCTGTTTATTCTAACCCAATTTTTATCTATTAAAGATGTATCTTAGCTTGACTTTTTTTTTTTTGGTCTTTTTTTTTTTGTCTTTTTGGCACTGGGGATCGAACCCAGGGCGTTGCGCTTGTAAAGCGAGCGCTTTGCCACTGAGCTACATCCCAGCCCAAGATGTATCATTAAGAAACTGGGAAGCCGGGTGTGGTGGTGCAATCTTGTAATCCTAGTACTTGGGAGGCTGAGACAGGAGAATCACAGATTCAAAGCCAGTCTCAGACTCTGTTTCCAAATAAAAATAAAATATGTCTCGGGGTATAGACCAGAGGTAGAAGGCCCCTGGGTTCCATCCCCAGGACCGCACACACACACAAAAGATAATGGGAGAAACTGGGGAAGAAGTTCAGGGGACGGTTGTCCACAAGCACTGTGCCCCCCAGGGCTGGAGCTCTGTTCTGTTTTTTGGGGAGTCTTACATAGTAAGTGTTTACACCACATTCCTGTAAAGATCACACATACTAGTGGTTTGCAGCTTTTTTGAATTTGCACTGTGATTTCATAACTCAGTTGAGACAGAAGGTAGAAGAAAAATTCATAGATTTTTGTTGTTGTTATTTGTTTTCTCTCCCAGTTCTTCTCTAAGACATCATCTGAATTTGAGGGTCCATCTTCTTCAGTATTCCTGACCACTTTTAGAGAAAAATCATCCTGCCAGTGTAACAAAGCTCACACAATTGTGTCAGTTTGAAGTTCACCAGAACAAAAAGATGGGAACCAAATAATGTAAGCTCTTCTACAAAGTTATAAATATTTTCACTTCCATAAGTGAAGAATTTGGATCATAATCAATAAGTGGAGAAATTGCCTTTTTTTTTTTGCAGTGCTGGTGACTGAACCTAGGGCTCTGCACGTGCTCCCCAATTGCTCCACCACAGAGCAACATCCCCAGCCCTGCTGCTTTCCATGTAGTAAGTGACAAACAAAACAAAACACAAATCAAGTTGGAGTTTTTACGTAATAACATTATGTTGCATTTTCCCAATTATGCATTTGCTCTACAATTCATAATGCTCTAATGTCCAGACAGACACACACACACACACACACACACACACACACAGCATCTCACAATACACTGGCTAAGACTGTGAGTTCCAGATCTTCAACTGTAGCTCTACCATTAAATATAGTGCAATCTTTTTATTTTTATTTTTTCTGTGGTACTGGGGATTGAACCCAGGAGGGTTCTACCTCCGAGCTACTGACTGAACTACACCCCAGGCTCTATTTTATTCTTCGTTTTGAAACAGAGTTTCACCAAGTTGCTGAGGCTGGCCTCAAGCCTGCCATCCTCTTGTGTCAGCCTCTCAAATACTGGGATCACAAGTGTGCGCCTCCACACTTGATTTAAAATGGTGCAATCGTGAGCAAGCTGCTTACCCACTCTATACCCATTTCTTGGACTGGGTCACGTGCAAGCTTCCTGTTCTCCCTGTACAAGGTTCCCTTTCACCTCTTCCTGGACAGTTTAGTTTTGCCACCCAGAACCCACACAACTGGGTCCCACATCCAGATCCAAGACACAACCCTCATCCCCAGCAACCCTGTGAGAGTAAAAATGAGTCTTTCTTCTATATCAGACTCACTCCCATGACCATACGTTTTCATTCAAGCTACCCCTTAATCTTAAAGCCAAAAAGAATACACACACACACACACACACACACACACACACACACACACAATTCTAATATCAAAACTAAATACTACCACCAGAATTTGTCCCTAGAAAAATTTTGAGACTTTGAAATTACAATCTGCCTTTCAGGCTGGGTTTCTGCACAACTGAAATGGAATGTACTATATAATTCAGTTTTGATTTAAACAAAGCAACATTTGCACAAGAAATGCTTGGGGCCAGGAAACTGTGTAGCCTAAATACCCCCTTTGTCTCTCAATTTGGGCAAAAATGAGAATACTTGGGATTTTCTTAAATGGAGACACCTGTTTGTGTTTACCGTTGTGAATCTCATTAAAGGAATTTTATACGGGAGACTAATGTGCTGAGAAATAAAGCCCATACACTTGATGATGGAAGGGTACTGTTCCTAATTACCAACATAGTTTTGAGACATGCTAACCAAACTTCAAAATGCAATTTAAATAAATTTAACAAATTTCCTCCTACAAAGCAACTTCTAATAATCATCTAACCATTTGTTTTTGACACACTTGCCATATGGGTGCAAATCTTCCAAGGCTAAATTGTCAGTGTGAAGAGGAAACTGAATGTCCAATAACATACACAAAGACATTCTACTTTGTTTGCTAACAGGGAAATATAAATGAAAACAGAGATATGATTCCATCTTATACCCACCAAATTGGCAGAAATCAGAAAGTCCGACAATAAGTTTACTGCCAAGGAAAGGGTAGAAAGGAAAATCTTTTACAGTGAGTGTAAGAGTGGACAGTGGTATGATCTTTTTGGAAAACAATCTGACAATATTTTTATGATTAAAGAAGGGGGTGCCCAAGAGAAGTCAGTGTTCTTGTGTATTGGAGGATTTAGAAAAGGATGTTCATAGAAGCATCGTTTATGAGAGCAAAAAAGTGGAAACTAAATTAAATAGAAACAACTTAAATGATCATCCACAGTAATCACTGTTTCAGGAAAGCATGCTGACTGGATGCTGAAATTAATGGCAAAACAGTGAAGCAGGGGAGTCTCAGAAGATCTCCCCACAAGTTACCCATTGGTTACCAAGGGGAACCTACTAACTTCAGAGAGGAGAAACCTGTGGACACCATCATAACTCAGTGGCCGATAATGGGACAAACTGACATGTCCCTCCTGATGACACACTAAGGATCCACATCGTTTCTGTGACATTCCTGCCCAAAACAGCACGACCTGAACCACATGGATGCTTCAATCTTAAACCCAGCTGAGGACCATTGTATGAGGCAGATGATCTTTAATTTTCAAAGTTTCAAGATCAAAGAAGATAAAAATTGCAAAACAGTTACAGGTCAAACTAACCAGATCAGGGGGAAAAAAAAATGTGGGTTGACTGGCAAAGTCTTAGTCACGTCTATGGATTACATAATATTATTGTGTCGATGTTAATTTCTTGATTCTGATGATTATGTTACAGTTGTATAAAGGAATTGCTTTTAGGAAATGTATCTGAAGTATTTTGAGGCCAAAGGGCATCATAAATAGAAATCACTTTTAAGTATTTCAAAAACAATATTCTGTGTGTGGGGATGTGGGTATAGAGGGAGGGGAAGAAGGAGAAAGACATAGAGACAGAGAAAGAAGAATTCATTTTAAGTGTAGTAAAATGCTAACATATGAGGATTCTGGCAAAAGGATATATGAGGTTCCTGGGATGATTTTTCCAATGTTTTTGTAAATGTGTATGTTTTTCAAAATCAAAAAGTAAAAAGAAAACAAAAGCCTGGGAATGAGGCACACAATGTTCTGTTTAGTGATTACGTACAGGGGAGGGAGGACGCCTGGATGGAATGCGGCCGATAGCTCTACAAAGGTATTGGTCATGTGCATTTCATAAACAAGTCTCATTTTTATTCCTTACAGAATAAATACATGTTCCCTATACTTTTTTTATATATGGCATATTTCATATATGTATCTTTTGTACCCAAGGACATTCTGCCTCTGAGCTACACCCTCAGCCCTTTTTATTTTTGAAACAGGGTCTTGCTAGGTGGCTGAAGTCTCCCTAACTGGCTGAGGCTGACCTCGAACCTGAGAACCTATTTCTCAGCCTCTCAAGTACTGGGATTACAGGCCACCACATTTGGCCAGAGTTCATAATTTTAAAATAGAAAACCAGTAACTGCCACAGGAAGGAGTACCCCAATGCACTTCAGTCTTCTTGGGCTCTGGTCTTGGAGTTCAGGGAAGGATTCCTTGAGATTATGAGTGAGAAGACATCTGAGGAAGATGCATTCTGGTAAAAGGAACATTCTGGGTAGGATAAAAAGGAACGTAAAGGTCCTGGTTTAAAGGTGCATGGTGCATACAGGTGTTCAAGAGGTGGCCCCTGGGCCCCTAACGCAGGCAGTCAAGTGGATACTGGGGTTAGAAATCATTAGATCAAAGATTTTCAATGCTAGTAATGGGGCAATTTAACACATCTTCATATTTCCCCCAGAAAACTAGATAATTCATTAAAAATTGATGTACAATTGTATGATTCACTGTAACTAGAAAAAAAAAGTATTTAGAAATGGTACAAATGTTCAAGAGCTAAAAAACCCAGTTAGAAATGATAGGTTGTGCATTTCTCAAACTAAAGAAATCGCAGGCCCAAAGTTTATTATTTCCCTCAGAATCACAGCATTGCATTGAAAGGCAATAATTAAAATGGGCCCTTTTAAAAAGTCTCTGAACCTGTTTCATTTTTATTTTTTCAAATGCATTGAATCTGAATACCTGGGCTCTTGTTTCCAAAGCTAGGTATTATTTAAAGCGTCAACGAGAAAGATAATGCCATATTACAATATTTGCAATGCATTTCCCTTTCAAAAATGTCATGAAATGGTTAGAACATTTCAACGAAGCATAAATATGGATGCAGCAATCAAGAGCATTATTGATATTCAGGCAGGGCTGTATCATGACAGACCCGTGTGCTTACAAGATAACATGGGCAAGAGTGTGGAGGGTGGATTACTGTGCGGGGGAACCAGAGACAAGAAGCCTACTAGTTAGAAGGCTGGAAAGGAACCACAGAATATTGAAAAAGCCAATCTAGGGAAGAGATCTTGAGCCACTTACCTAGATCACTAAAGTCAGGGGGATGTTTGATATATTTAGGAGGCAGCATCATGAAGCATTGGAACATGACCCCATGTACGATAGCAGGGAGTGGAAAGAATAAAGCATGGTTTAAACTTGAGATTTACTGTCTCAACTGAAATATAAAACCGAGGAATGCTAAAAACTGATTTATGAGACAAGAAAATGTGTTATCTATGGATTCTGTTGAGTCTGAAATAACTGAGAGACCTCAAGGTAGAGACATCAAGGGACAGTTGGCACACGCCTGTGATCCCAGTATTTGGGAGGCTGAGTTAGGAAGATCACAGGTTTGAGGACAGCCTCAGAAACTTAGTGAGACTCTCAGCAACCTAGTGAGACCCCCGTTTCAAAAATTAAAAAGAGCGAGGGTGTAGCTTGGAGGTAGAATGTCCCTGGATTCAATCTCCAGTACCACAAAAGAAAAAAGGGGGTGCAGAGTTTGGAGTGTAGGTAGAGTTGGAAGTATCAGCAAATGTATGAGAAGCAGAACTGTGCAGAGGTGGAAATTGTGTGGGGATGGCAGCAAAAAGGGTCTGAGGCTAGATCCTTCTTGAACCCGAATGTTATGGGTCTTTTTCCCTCGAGGTGTTCTATGAACTAAAATATATTGAGAAACACTTGATCCACTCTCACATAATCAAAAATGTACTGTCTGATTTTACTGATGAATCAAAGATACTATTGTGAAGAAAAAAAAAACCTGTCCATGTAAATAGTTCAGCCTATTTCAGTAGTGGGCATCAAGTTCATGTACACAAGTTGTATGTAGAGAGCTTGTCTTGCCCTGGTACACAGAATACCTGGTCCTTCCCACCAGGCTCCTTAGTACTCAATACTAGAGAGAATAGGAAGGAAGTTCGGGGTCTTGAAAGTCTGAGATGGATCAAAGGTCCTCTTACCATGGATCAAAGCTACTCTTATCTAAATAAAATGACGAGGCTGAGTCAGAGAGAAGGCCCTATATTGACCTCAGGCAGTTCATGTTCCCCTGAACACCCACCCAGTGCGGGCCCCACTAGTCACGTTTGGTGATAGTCTATTGTCTATTCCGTTGCAGTGGGGTTTATCCCAAGACGCTCATTCCTAGGTAACAGATACAGAGGCAACTGAGCCACCCTGTCCCCGGCCAGATGACAACTGGACTGTGAATATGAACATGGCTTTAAAAACTCTCAAGCGTGTTATGGTTTGCTCCTCATGAGAATTTTTGTGTCTACTCATTTTAGAAGGAGAAAAGCTAAGGTTCATTAACATAATCAAAGCCACGCAAGTAGGTCAGGTTTAGCAACTTAATTCTGGTCTTCTGCAAACACTGCTCCCTCTACTTGGAGAATCAGAAAGCAGTGCTTGGTGAGGATTCGCTCCTTTTAATAATCTTTCTGAGCATTTCTGCGGTAGGCCTCACAAAGATACCCACACCTAATTCCCTAGAACCTGGGACTATGCCCACTTCCATGGAAGAGGAGACTTGGAAAAAGGTGATTAAGATTAAGGACCTGGACATGGGGAGATTACCCTGGAGTATCCCGGTGGCTTAATCCAATCACAAAACGTCCTCAACAAAGGAAGAAGGCGGGAGAAAGGGTCTGAGAGATGTGACAAGTGAAGATCTTAACTCTCACTGCTGATTTTAAAGATGGAGGAAGAGAGCCACTACTGAGGAATGTGGCGCCCTCTAGAGGTTGACGATGGACCTCAGTTTACATCCAGCAAGACTATGGGGCCCTCCAACCTACAACCTGGAAAGCAGGTGAACATTGTGACAACCCAAACGAGCCCAGAACAGATTTTCCTAGAACCTCAGGAAGGAACACAGTCCTAGATGACACCTTCGTTTAGCATGGTGAGACCCTTACCAGACTTCTCACCCACAACCTAAATATCGGTGTTGATTAAGCACTAAATGTGTAGTAACTTGTCATGGCAGCAGTAGAAATCTAGTAACAGTGTTCACATCTGTACAATATCACAGCAGCCTTGACTCAGCTCCGTCAAGTTCTGATCGCTCCTGCGGGCACTGAGAGATCACGTGCAGTCATTCAGATCACTCAAGGTGGTGACAAAGGAATGAGGTCAGCGTACAGGAAGGGTTCAGCCCAAGGGCACCTCTGGGTCCTTCCTGCACTCATGAACTGGAGGCACACAGTTTCAGCTGGCTGCCAAACACAGGTCACATGGTTTGAGATACCTGTGCAGAGTCTCAGCAAACAAGTTAACAGTAACCTCAGAGGCTCAAGAAGCGAACCAGGGATGTATGCCCAGGCTGGGTAGACGCGCACTACTTAATCTCCTTTAAAGGCAGCGGTCTGCTGGGTGTAAGTCTCTTTCACTTTCCCTGGAGAGCCCATGGAAATAGAGCTAGAATTCTAGACTTCCATGTTGTACACAAAATTATCCCCCCCCCCCATTGCAGATGGTGCTGTGGGCTAAAGGAGAATGGGCACTGGGCTTGCGATCACCCGTAACCTTGTTCGGTGACCCTACCTGTCTCCATTTAAACCACCCTGGCACTTGGTTTATGTATCTACTTTAGATTAAAATTTCCTTTAGGTCTAATGGTTTGATTGAAGATATCAAGAAAAGTAGCACAATTTCTTTTTCCTTATTCCCGGCATACATTTCACACTGTGTTGGTATATGAAGACAACAGCAGAAAGAATTCCCAGCACAAAATTTAGCTTAGATCACTTAACAAGCATTAAAATTTTAGGTTCTCAATATTAGCTTAAATGTATATCAAAGGATATTCTGGTGAAGAGACAAATGCTTCAGATAAACATACCAAAAGTTTGTCATCCGTGGGTGGTGAGATCGAAGGGGATTACTAGTTTTTTCTTCATTGTTTTCTACATGTTGTTATTAACTTAATAAAATCACCAAAGTTTGGAAAGAACAGATGTAAAAAAAAAGACTATTACATAAAATTAGACCTTACAAAGTAGAGAGAGTGCAGTCATTACAATCCTCTAAACCATGTCAGGAAAGCTCTTTAACCTCAAGGGAAGAAGGCAAGCTTTCAGAGACTAAAATAGCATTCACATTCACTGATAAAATCACATAGCTCTGGTGATTTAGTAAGGTTTTTTTTTAATGTAAACCACTCTCATCATGAGACTGGGAACAAATTGTTGTCAAAACCCTGTGGCCTACACTTCCTGCATCTCAATCAATCATTCTGCACCCTGCTCAGTTTTATTTGGCCTCGGCCTTGTGACTGTTGACAGCGTCCACAGGAAAGACAGTAACAGCAGTTGATACTGAGGTCTCTGTGCTACCCAGGCACTGCCAGGGAAGGAGCTGGTGCTGGAAAAACCATAGAACCCGTTCGGCCCAATCTTATTTATTTGAAAGTATAAATGCATGCTGAACATTTTTTTAATTCTCTAATCATTGGCTGTTTGTGGGAATTTTGTATTAAATTCTTTTCATTTTACTTCAATTCAACTTGCTACTAGTGAGCAGATACTATATGGTGGTACTTGGTTGCCAAAGTATTTCTTCTCAAATGTACCTAGGAGTTTCTTTACTGCAAACCAGGCACTTAGATTTCCTCCCCAAGCTTAGTACATAGTTATACCATCTATGAGTGTGACTTCCTTTTTTCCATTTGACAAATACTTAGAAAGTGCCTACTTTGTGCCAGGATTGTGCTTCCTTGGAATTATGGGACAATCCTGGCCTGGCAGGTAGCTCAGCCTATTTGTAAAAGTGAAAGAAAAGCTATACTTCATTTTTCTGGCCCAGGAGAGATAATACAGACAAATGTCATTTAAATTATGGACAAACAAATGCCATTTAAACAGCTCTACCAGAGATTAAACTGGCTATCAGTGAAATGCCCCTTTATTCTAACAAATCAGGGTTCTTCCCAAAATATACTGGCTCAGGGACACACTTACACTTCGGAGTGGAGGAAAGCCAATCACCACGCCACCTGTTGTGTTTCAGGTCGATTGCTAACTGTGGACTAAAATGTTCCATACCTTGTTAGGTATCAGGTTTCTAGGAGGACTCTGGACACAGAGCTAGAGGAAGAACCTGCTCTTTCCAACACCTCTGAAATCACAGCAGGTCCAGGTCAGATCCTATTACCTTTCTCAGAAAGAGGATGAAGAAGCCGGGCGTGGTGGCGCACGCTTGTAATCCCAGTACTTTGGGAGGCAGAGACTGGAGGATCCGGGTTCACAGCCAGCCTCAGCTCTCTCTCTCTCTCTCTCCTTGTCTCTCTCTCTCTCTCTCTTTCTCTCTCTCTCTACTTAGTGAGGCCCTCCGCAACCTTGTGAGACCCGGTTTCAAAATAAAGTATAAAAATAGGGCCGGGGGTGTAGCGCGGAGGTAGAAGGCCCCTGGGTTCAATCCCCGGTACTGCAAAAAAAAAAAAAGAAAGAGGATGAAGAGAAGAGGTGAGAGAGGTAGAGAGGAGAAATGGAGTCAGAGACAGAGCTAGAGGAAGGGAGGTTCTTGCTGCTTTTTCAGTATCTAGAAGGGCTGGAATGGGGAGGAGTCCACAATCTCCTTCTGCGCCCCTCTATTCTAGTCATGTGGTCCCCAGAGCACAGACCTGAAGTCAGGGGACTGTGATGACAACAGTCCAGCAGAGGAACTAGAAAGGATACTGTCTGAAAGCAGATGGGTCTTACCCTTCTCTTCAGGATGAGAAAGGGAAATGAGTTGTGTGCTTGCCTCCTGGGCTCTAAGTGGCTGATGAACTCCACTTGCCCAACACTGCCACCCCTCATTACTCTTTGGCCACGTCCCATACCACTGGCTCTACCAGGAGATGTATGAAGAGCCGTTCCCTTCATTCCATCTCCGAACAATTACTTCTCGATTTCACTGTTGAAATACAAATTTGCAGATCATCTGGACCGATTCTTCCAGTGGCTAAAATCAGATATGTTAATCAATCAGGTGTTATTAAAGTGAAAAGAGGGTTTTGCTTTAATCCTCTTTGAGGCCCTCTCAAAAAGAATAAGAACTCCCTAGATATTTTTAGGATTAAAAGTATCTTTCAAGGTCTCTGTATCCAA
Organism: Glis glis; assembly: GCA_004027185.1. Taxonomy (NCBI): domain Eukaryota; kingdom Metazoa; phylum Chordata; class Mammalia; order Rodentia; family Gliridae; genus Glis; species Glis glis. The sequence continues at coordinate 30,910 of PVJS01001876.1, read as the reverse complement.
CACTTTTGTTTTAGCAGCAACCAAAGGAGGTTAAAGATTTGGCCAAGGTTGCACTGCCCGGAGACCACTGCTTCCTAGTGATAAAAAAACATACATTTTTCAAATTGATTGGATATCAGCTACATAATGGCTTTTGACTTCAAAGAAGTGGAGTTAATGAATGACCCTTCCCCGTTGGCACTTGGAGGGGTCCTAAAAGAATCTTATCTCTGCATGTTGGTGTGCCAATAAATTTTATTACTAGCACTTTCACATATAGGGCTAATTTATAGCTACCCATATAGATATGTTTTAAATCAAAACAGAATACATTTTATTCCACTTGAAAATAAAATGTTCTTTTAAACAAATGCCTGATTTTTAAATAAATATTGTAAAAAACATAACAAGTAAGTACTAATTCTCCACATTTGCATTTTCTTCCTCAAAAAAGTGACTGAGATACAACATCGCTTTCATTTTATAAGGGATTCTCAGCTGCATTCAATTTCCATTTTTCTCATTCTAAAGAACTGTGACAAAGGGACTTTGAAGAGCTTATCAAATAAACAATGGGTGTTCGAGAATAATTTAATTATCAGATTGCATCGAATAGTACAATTTTTAAGTTTTCTGTTTGCTTGTTTGCCAAGTCAAATGTTCATTCCTGTGTTCTTTTTATAGAGTGTGTGATTTGGAAGGCCAAAAAGTCATTGGTCATTTTGACAGCCTTAATTAGTCACTTAAATTGGTAATTACTAAAATCATTATATGAAGAAAAGCTCATTGTGCTAATCATAAATGGTGTCATCGTTTCAAATAGACTCCTTTCCATATTCTTTTGTTAAACTCTGCCATTTTGGTTTTCAATTTAAATTAAAGAGCAGCCTAGCTTCCCAAATTCTATGTCAGGAGATGAGGTATGCTGAAATTGAATTAGGAAAGCTGAGCATTTTGACACTGGAGCAGTACAAATTAAAGGAACTTTTGATGAGTTGGGTCCATTAATTCTTATGATCTTAGAAGGAGACATTTCCATTTCAACCCCATTGCAAAATATTAAGGTTTTGAAAGGCAAGTGTTTTTCTCTATTGCCATTAACTTGGGCACATTCGTTAAATTTTATTATTTCTATATCATTAAATGTAGGTCAACATGTTGAGTCCAGTGAACACAGGCATTTATTTCCAGTCCACTGACACTTCAGTGGATGATAAGAAGCAAATAAATAGCACTTCAATGGAAAAGTATCCTTCTATTTGTGAACATGAACATTAAAATCAAGAATACAAGAGACAACATAACAGATGTGACATTGCCACCCAATGACTCCATGCTAATCTTGCCGAAAATGTATTTCTGCAGAAGGAGAAGAATCAAAGGATGCCCCTTTCAGAGTTGAAGGAGGCTTTGTTTGCAAAGCTTAACCCACTCCATGCCAGTCATGTCCTTGGGAAACGACTGAGCATTCAAATAACGTGCAAAGGGGTTGTCCACTCCCCATACCGTGGGTGGCTGGGATGGCATCAATGAAAAAGTGCAGAGGTTAGCCACAGCTCTTCTCTTGCTGAGAAACTCTTTTAGAATCTCTTCCTGTGGTTGGTACACTGAGGTTTCTTTTTCTCACTGTTCTCTCAGATGGATGCTAACTGCATTAATGAGGTCCTTGCTCTCTGGTGGGATGGGTAGGGGTCAGAAGGAACTCAGACTATACAATCAGGCTGCCTCCATGGGACTCCAGACTCACTGTGGACTAGTGATTTGATCTGGGGCAAGTCCCTGGTTTCTAAGCATCTCTTCTCACCTATAAAAGAATTAAAACCTGATGCCATAGGATTGTAAGGATTGAAAGAGATAACACGAATCAAGTACTTGGCACATTAGGAGGTGCCTCGTATCTTCCGGTGTGACTGTATTCAGTGCCTACCAAGCTTTACAAGTCAACTGTGGAAAGAACGAGTCAAAGAACATCATTATCAGACACTGACAAGTCCTGACTCCATTATAACCTCTCACTTATATACGGCCAGTCCACTCTCCTGGCTTTCTTTAGGCACCTCATTTGCAGTGAGAAGCAGGTTTCCCTTCAATTAACACTGTTCATAGTAAACACAGTACACAGTTATGAAATAGACAAGTTCAGAAAGTGGTGAGAACTATGAAGAAACAAAGCGGAGAGAAACCAAGCGACAGAGAGGGCTGAGGCAGGGGTGGCTGTGGGGAAATGCTTCCACTGGGTGATCCAGGATGACCTTCCCAAGGAGATGGCATTTGAGAACCTGAGGAGTTAGGAGGACAAGCTGTGAGAATGCTGGGTGTGATAGTCAGTCTAGGTTGTCAACTTGACCTGATCATGACACACCCAAGATTATGTGATTTTGGGTGTGTAACAGCAGATTAAACAGAAAGCCCTGCCCTGAATGTAGGCAGCAGGATTCTGATAGGTGCGGACTTAGATAAAAGAGGGAGAAGCCGCGTAGAGTGCGTGCGACTCTTTCCGAGGAAAACGCATCT
>PVJS01001876.1:0-28317 GCA_004027185.1 Glis glis | reverse complement strand
AGGCCGCCGGCTCCGCCTTTCTCTGAAGAGCTCCTTGATCTTCTCGGCCTCCAGCTCTTGGAACTGAAACTCCACCATCGTTTCTCCAAAGAGCTTCCTGATCTTCACGTCTTGGACTGGGACTGAATTAGTGGTTGCTCCAATCCTAAGACTCCAGCTCTTAGACCGTTTGACCAGCTACTGGTTCCTCTAACTCTCCACGTGCAATCAGAACCTGGGACTACATTGCTTCAAACTGTAAGCCCATCTGATAAATCCCTTTTTTTCAAATATACTCATTCTGTGTATTCTGTTAATCTAGAGAACCCTGTCCAATACACTGGGGCAGAGAAATGGCAAGGGAAGGACCCAGGCATGTGGTTCCCTGGTTTCATAGATGGGCACACTGAGGCTCCACAGAGAGGTGAGCTCACCAAGAGTCCCAGAGTTGGGTTTGGAATTCTAGGCTCCAAACTCAGAGGCTCTGCCTTTTTCTATACTGACTCCCATTCACACAATTCCCAGATGACCAAATTGTTAAACTTGTATTTTACAACTCTAACTGGAAGAGTCAAGGAAAGAGAATCCCAAGATGGTGGTGAGGGAAAAGCCAGTCAAAGAGGTCATGAACCACATCATAGGATGTGAGGAGATCAAGAACGTTAACTACAAGAATTGCATCCCTGGGGCATTCAAGTGTAAACGAGGAATATTTTCTTTTTCTGGAACTCAATGACTATGAGAGAGAAAAACATCTCCATGGTTTTCTGATTCTAGTAATGAGGTTTTCTGATATAGCCAGTTATTTTCAAATCCACAAGGGTGAATATGATAGCAACACAAATCTTATAAAGCAACAAGGAGTCATTATTGCGTGTTGTGTTGGTCAGTTTAAGCTGCCAAAACAACATAGGTGGCTGAAATGACAGACCTTTATTTCTCACAGTTCCAGAGGCTGGAAATCTGAGATCAGGGTGCCGGAGTGTTCCGTTTCTGGTGAGGGCTCTCTGCCTCGTGTATAGATGGCCCCCTTCTCACTGCATCTCACCCAGCAGAGAGAGGGAACTCTCGACCTTTCTTTTAAAACCTCTATTCCTATTGTGAAGGTTCCATTCTTAGTACCCAATTGACCCCTAATTACCTTCCAAAGGCCCTATCTCCAAATACCATCACATGGAGGATTAAAGCGTCAACATACGGATTTGGGGAGGACACCAGCCTTCAAACCATAATACGTGGATTGGAATGGTTCTGTTTTAAAAATCCCTAGTATGGGGGAGTAACACCCTGCAACATATCTTTAGAGTGTGAACTTACGCCCTATAATCCCAGGGTGAGAACTTTTGCTGGTTTAGATTGCAATTACTTAATGTATGATACAGAATTACTTTCTTAACCCAGAAGCTTAAATTAAGTCCACACTACAGTGAGGTACAGTAGGCGGAGAAAGCAATATAACACAAAGAAGCAAGAGGTTCCCTTAAAGTCATTTAGTAATTAACCAAATCATTCTTAGGTGGCCTATACTTCATCTCTGCCTTAAAGGAAATGTTCAGAGTTGCAGAATAAGCCACATGTGTTTGACTCTCATACAATTATCTTCCCTGATCACAGACTGCAAAAATATGGCTGAAGATGTAGCTTATTTTTGTGTCTCTCAAATTTTAATGTGCTTATGAGTAACCAGAGGATCTTGCTAAAATGCACAAGCAGTATGTCTGGTGGAGACTTGGGACTCCGCATTTCTAGCTGGCTCCCAAGTGACTCCAATGCTCCTGGCCCTTGCATGTCACTCTGGTGAGGGTCTGTTGCTGCATCGGTCTGCCCTTAAGAACAACCACAGGGAAAAGGACATCTTATCTCTTGAGTCTCAGTAGAAGTTAAAGTCGACTGTATCTAGATCAAATTATTTTATCTTATGAACCTCTTAATTCTCATGGTGTTTTTACTTGATTAGAAAGCACCCTTAGCAAGACAAGAGGACTTAATCCTTATGCATTTATATACTGGTTCTATTCCACTGACCTATATCTGACTACATGTAACTTTCCTAATACTGTTTTTCTTTTGCTACTATTGCTTTTTGCCACCTTATTTACCCTATTTTGTAGTTGTCTTACATGCATTTTTGTGAGACTTTGAATCTGTTCTTTGAATAAGATAGAATGTAAAAAAAAAAAAAACAAAGCAAAAACGAATTCCAGCACAACCTAGATAAATGGAAATATGTGCTCCAGGATACACAATGCATTGGGAAATTTTAGGCACATGATGGACAGGGATGACAGAACTGAGAATGGAAAAGCAAGCAATCCTAGAAGTGGGTTTGAGAAGAATTAACCCCATTCCCCCTCATAATTTACTTAAGGCTTCATCAGACAGACAGGATGGGGATGACTGAGTGTGTTCACATTTTTAAGGGTTTAACAACCGAGCTTCTGGTCACCTTGGGAGGTTTATTATTATTAAGGTTACCTGGAACAGCTCTACTGCTGCTACTACCCTCAGAGGAACACTAGAGTGAATGCTGATGGCCACTTGAAACATTAGTTGGAAGAAGAGTTTCCTGTTCCTTGAGTAGAGCCACATCTAAGAACAAAAGCAACCAAAGGCAACCCCTCATGTCCTCCAGTGTGGAAATGCTACTGGAAGCAGCTACACACCTGCAAACTCCTGAGGTCCACTGGAATAGCGAACCTGTAGTTATTACTCAGGACACAAAAAGGCCCCATGCTAGGCACTAGACTTGAGCAATGTATGTAGCCCTATGCGTCTCAATGGCTTCCTGGGTAACTTGCACCAATAATAACTTCATCTGAGGATGAAAGAAAGCACTTAACATTGTGCCAGGCATTTTGCAGGGTCTAAGGAAATGTTTCACAATAATACATTTATGACTTCTCTTTTTCTTTTTCTTTTTTTTTTTTTGCAGTGCTGGGGATTGAACCCAGGGGCATTCTACCTCCAAGCTCCACCCTCAGCCCTATTTTTCATTCTTTATTTTGAAACAGGGTCTCACTAAGTTGTGGAGGGCCTCACTAAGTAGCTGAAGCTGGCCATGAACCCAGATCCTCCTGTCTCAGCCTCCCAGGTACTGGGATTACAAGCGTGCACCACCATGCCCGGCTTGACTTCTCTTTTTCTATACTAAGCCTTCAAGAGATTGGTTGAGGAGGAAAAGATAGGCACAAACTGTACATGTGGACTCAATATTTCATTTTTTGACCTTTCTGGAAGTTTTCTAGAACTCACTGTTGTTTGCATTTCTTTTCAAAGACACTTCTCCAATGCCCCCAAGAAGGTAAAAACAGTAGCTGATACAATCAATAACATTCGAATTTGATCTTGTAAACTAAGTTTGTGTTGACTTCTTTACCAAGCAAAGAGGTCAAAGAATTTACTCATATGCAGACATAAATGTGTGATTTCTGCTAATGCAAAAACACACTTGCTAGAAGGAGGCCTGTCAAAAGAAAAAGAAAAAGAAAAGAAAAAAGGCTGTTGTGAGTGCCAAACAAATGTGCCTTTGCTTTACATGTTGCTTTGAACTCTGGATACTGATGGTAAAACAAGTACTTTTCTTCCATTCAATATCTCTTTTGGCATCTTTTCACTTACATCTAGCATAACTTTGGGGGAAATTCCAGCCTCCCCCACTCAATTTGTAAAACCCCCTCCTACTCTCAACTATTTAAATGTCACCAAGTTCAGAGGGGAGGAAATTCTTCCTTCTAAGAATTGCTCAGGCTCATGTAAACATGTTTACATATTCATTTCTTCTCAAAGCTCTTTGGGAGGTCAAAGATTTTTATTCGAAGCTCCCTAAAATATCAAAAGTAGTATTATGAGGGGGTAGAAGAATTAGGAGACATCAAAGAAAGGAAAATAGACTTTTTGTGATTACTGAAAGACATGCTTTCTTCTAGCTACTTCTTAGCCTTTCTGGGTGGGTGGGTAGGGCGAAAGCTGGTTAACTACAGTCACTTCAGGCAGGATGTTTCCTCTGTTAAAAAGAAGTTAATAACATTTACAACTTTATGTGTGTGTGACTCTGGGGATTGAACCCAGGCCCACACACATGCTAGGAAAATGCTCTATCACTGAGCTACAAAAAAAAGTAAAAAAGAAGTTAATACTATCTGAGTACAGGGGTGCAAGTCTATGATCACAGCTACTCAGGAGGCTGAAGCAGGAGGATCAAAGTTTGAGGCCAACCTGGGCAACTTCGAGAGACCCTATCTCAAATAAAAATCAAATAAAAAGGGTTGGATATGTAGCTCAGTGGTAGAGCACTTGCCTAGCATGTGAAAGGTCCTAGGTTCAATCTCCAGTATAAGACACATGTACAAACAAAGAAGTTAATAAAATTATAGACAACTAAAAATGAATAATAGAAGTTTCTTATGCAACAATAGAAAAATATCATAAATGCATTAAAAAAAGAAAAGTTATCTGTACTTTTGAAAAATATATTTCTTTTGAAATGCTATCAAATATATATGTAGAGAGGTGCATAAGTCTTAAGTTTGTATTTTAATGACTTGAAGAAGACTACCTAACTGAATTAATTCATGCTGAAGTACAGATACACTTTATGCATTTTAGAAGAAAAGTTTCTTATCAAGAGAGAATTTCTAATTAGTACCACTTTGAGGCTAACGTGATACACATATTAACCACAGTAATAATACACTCAAGTCCTGACATGGGAGAAATGTTTCTAATTCATTTAAGAACTGAGATTCTACACTAGGGAAGCTGGTTTTGGAAGACAATCAGCAATGGGATTTCAGAAATTATTTAAACTTGACTTGATCCTAGGAATGGGACTTTGCATGAGTTGCTATTCATTGATTTTTCACAAAAAATATTTAGGATAACTAAAAAAAGCACATATTTCTCTTTTTGAAATGTATACCTTTTATTCAGTTGTTCTTGAGGGGGATGCAGAATAAGTGGGTCTGACCACTAGTCTGCATGCACAGGAGCCTGCCCCAGGCCTTTGGGTCAAAACCAAAATCAAGTGCTTCAGCATACACCTCTACCTTCCTCAGCGCTGCCCTCAAAGCTGGCCCCCTGGCGAAGGCCTTCACTCAGCACGATCTGTGCCCTCCACATTCCAAACACAGCTCGAAGGTGTATGTGTGTGTGTGAACGAAAACAAATGAGCAAATAAATGGTGTGTATAAATACACTCTTGCACACACTTCCCATTCTCAGAGGCCAAAACTACCTTGCTAATCTGACGACCTCACCTATCCTTATTGGATTCAGCAAAGTTCAAATTCCACAACCTTCCTGCCACATTCCAGAGGGTATAGCTTTCCTATGCAGACGTGAGATCATTTTCCTCAGCAGAACTTTCTATGTCCTTCAAGTATCTTTGAACAGATGACAACTTGCCTCAACACACACACAAGGTTCTACTAGCCTGTGCTCTAGGGAGCCACCCATAATCCTCCCCTCTTAGTGTCCTCTTTTTCTCCCTTGACAACCAGGCTTTGAGATACAAAGAACCTATAGGGGTTGGGTCAGCGTGAACTAGGATTAGACTCTACTAGGTAGTCCCATGATAAGGTGCTCTGCACCTCGCAATCCCTCCAGCTTTGGGGGTTGACACAGAACCCACCACCTTCCTGCTTCCCTTCAAGAGCTGATGGGGAGGAATGCAGAGCACGTGTCTTGCTGCCAAAATTGCTGCCAACACTGCCTGCCTAGATGTGTAAGATCCCTTGAAATGTCTTGGCAGGGGCTGCTTCAGCAGTGTTGGCCAAGGTGCTGAAGCGAAGCAGGGGGGCAGGAGCACCTTTGCCAGCGAGCCCCTGCCCCAACCGCTCTCGAAAACACTGAGCTTATTCATTGTGACAAGACACCATTAGGGTTTCCAACCTGACACGATACTGAAGAAAGCAGTTTGTGTGTATCTGAGCGTGTGTTGAAAGGACATATATTCTTTATAGACATTCCAGTGCTCCAAAAATTCTAGAACCCACTTAAAAGCAAAACACCAATCCAAACCCAAAATGCTCGCTGCGGATTCCAGTTCAAAGGCTATTACTGCTGCGCTCTCTATCAAATCATTTCTGAGATTCTGTAAAAACAAATCATTTGCAAAATATAGCTACTGTAAAGCAAAATGGCAGAGGCTAACAAAGCCACACTCCTGAACAACGGTTCATTAGTAAAAATCATCTTCTACGCATGCCTGAAGATTTTCTTAATATCTCTACCTTTTTTTTTCCTCCCCCCAAATGTTCTTTTTGACAGTTTGTTCTTCCTGCCCTGAAAATGTGCACACTGATATCAGAACCACAGGCTGGCCCTGGCACAGTGTTTGGCTAACAGTTGACTCATCCCTGGGTAGCTGCAGAGTGCAGCCAGTGGTAAGTGAAAGAGAAGGCACCTTGGTCACCAACTCATTTCACACCCCCATCCCTCCCACCCTCTTGGGCATCTGCCGCCTCTCTCACTCTCTCTCTCTCTCTCTCTCTCTCTCTCTCTCTCTCTCTCTGCCAGGCAATTTGCTTCCGTTCTGTTCAACTTTCCGACCTCTGGCTTTAGAAAATAGCCCTGGCTGTGGGAACTGGCTCTGGGCAGCCTTTGGCTCCTTCCTCGAGGGTGACTGGCAAGAGCAACACTTTCTTTGACACCCTTAAAAAGAGCCGTTTAATTCTTAATGATATTTACTGGCAAAAGGGAAAACGAAACGCAACGCGGATTCCGGTCCAGCAAAGGCTGGCCAAGGGCTCAGCTGCTGAGCCCTGGTCTTGTTCTATGGCTGTCCCCACTCTCTTCCCTTTCCCATAAGGGTTGATCCCCCCGCCCCGCACCATTTCCATCCCAGAGTGTGACACCTACTGGAATTTGTGAACATCTGGAGATGTATGGATAGGATTTGGGCATCAGACACTGGTTGCTGCTCAAGGACTTCCCGCGGAAATCACCCAGCACTTAGAAGGCATTTCGATAAGGAAGTAACCAGTAAGGCGCTGCTGGAGGGAGAACCCCGCGAACATCTTTGAAAAATACCAGAAACCACTGGCTCCTTAATGACCCACGTCTCCTCCAGCCCGGTTCCCCAGCCCTTTCTGGAGAAGTAGTAAGAGGTTTGCGGGCTTTTACCCTGTGGCAGGGCTGTGCCAAGCACACTTATATCCGCGCTAGAGTTAAGGTGGGGGTCCCAGCGCTGGCCTGGGCGAGCACCCCAGATCTCATCCTGTCCTCTCTGCCCACTAGTCGACATGGACCAGAGGGACGCGCAAACCTGTGGAGCGAGGGGTTCCGTCCTGTAGATCTCCGCCCCCCTGCCCTGACTCCCCGTTACCCCATCACCGAGCACCCATGCGGATGCTTCCCGCCTCCTCCCACCCCCCTTAAAACCTGGGCACAGCCTCGCCCACGCTGCGCCTCGGCTGCCCACGCAGCTCTTCAGCTGCGCGTCCCGCGTCCCGCCACGCGCCCCCGGTCCTCCTGCCTCGGTGGCACTGCCTGGCGGAGGTGGCACTGCAGAGGCGGCGGGGGAGGAGTGCGGGGAGGACGAGGAGCCTTCGCGGAGGGCCCCGGGTCCCCGGGCCGCCCCTGGCGCGCACTCACCCGCTGCTGCTGCTGCCGGCTGGTGACGGCCACCGCGGCGGCCGACGCGGCGCTGTGCCGGAGCTCGGCCGCCTGCCCGGGTCTCAGCAGGCTCCGGGTGAACCTGCGGGTCCGCTCGCTGGCCATGGCCGGCCGCGCCGATCGCGCCGCGGGCCCGGAGCGCGCGTCCCGCCGCTGTCGCCCGCGCCAGCCTCCGCCACCCACCCGCCGTTCAGGAAGCGGAACTCGGCGCCTTTCCCTCCCGCTTCCTCGCCCCACTCGAGAGAGGCGGGTTTTTCTCTTTTGCACCCCCACTCTTCCCACCCCCTTCCCTCCGCTGAAGCGTCCAGACCACTTTGCAAACTCCGCGCTCCTCGGGGCTGGGCGCGCGAGGCCGGCGCGCGGGGTAGGTGGCCCCGCGGTGGCGGCGCATCCGAGCCCGAGCCGCGGGACCCGCGGGGTGGCCCCAGCCCGCGCCGCCCACCCTGCCCAGCTGGCGGCCGGGGCTGCCACTCGGGGACGGAGGCGGCCGCTGCGGGTCCGGGCGGGGCCTGACCACCGCCGCCATCCCTTCCGGAGGGTGCCCGGGAGCCGTGGAGCTCTGGCCACAAGTGCTGGGTAGATCCCTACTTTCCAGGGCTGGAGATAAGGCGGGAGCCGGGCTTAGTTCTCCTTTCCAGCTTTGGGAAAAGGGCTGGAGGCTTATTAAGGGTCTGGTGACCGGGATCTTAGTATCATCCCCTAAGCCAGCGTCTCCAAGCCAGCGTCTCCTTTGCCCACAAAGTCCTTACTCAGGTCCTTGGAGAAGCGTCTACATTACTTCACACCTTTAACCAGTATTCATCAAGCACGCACTATATACCAGCTCACACTGTCCTGGAAATGGAGGATTATAAATAAGGAGGGTAGCGAAGCAGTCCCACCTTACGGCTGGGCTGTATGCGGTTGATAGGGTGTTTGGGGGTAGAGGGGGAGGCAGCAGATAAGCATATGAATAAATGAATGCGGTAAATGAACAAGACAGTGTGAGATACCAATGTGAACTAGACCCCAATACATCAGGGTGATTGATGTGGAGCCAGAGATTTCCGGGTGCTGTTCGAGGGAGTGAGTAAGACCTGAGTTGTGGGGTTACTGGGCAGCGGACTCCACCGTTGGGAGTGGTATGAGGACTGGACTTCACGTTTGTGTTGTTTTTTTCTGTTCCCACTCTTGCCAGACATCCATCTGGCCTGCCCTTTTTCTCCAGCTCTCTGATTAGTCTTCTAAGATTTCTCATCCTGAGTCACATGCGGGGTGGTTCCTCAACTCAATGTGAGTGTGTGGAAAAGCAGTGTTAGCCCCTGGGAGAGCAGTCCCGGGAGATCGGGAACAGCCTCTCCAAGTATCCTGGGTCTCTTAGCAGCATTTTGTGGAACTGTGACCCTGCCATCTTTTTTAAAGCCAATAGCACGTAATTTTAACACAAGGTCACACTTTTGTAGAGAGTTCTTAAGCAACTCTTGGCTCGACTCTCTGCTGCCTGGATTCAATTAGTCAGAAATTCTGGTTGGGTGTCATTTCAGCAATGCTGTAGAAATCATGGTAGGCAGAAACTCGGGAAGATTTGGGAAGTACCATCTCAAAGATTATCTGATTCCAAGACACATTATATAACAAAATACTGTATCCTGCATTATAAATGCTCCAATTGGTACCCAACATAGAAGCCTCACCTTTAAGGGTAAGCAAAGTAGGTAGTTGTTTCTATGATGACATGGGAGACCTCTGTAGACGCAATCCCCCCAGCCACACCCTCTAACAGGTGCACTTTGTGTTGAGGCCTTTAGATGCACATTCTCCTGAGATAATGCATTAAGTAGTTTTGAATGAACTTGAGCCTCTGGAGAAAGGGTACCTAATTTTTGTCTCTGGTTTCAGAACACTGGCACATAGTAGGCATTTAGTAAATAATGGTTTATGGATGAGTCTCAAGGACTCAGGTGGGTTGGTACAGTCAGAGAGCTGAGAATATCCCATGCAGGGAGACAGAGAGAGAGGAAGAGAAGGCTACAGTGATGGAAAATGCATCATAGTGTGTCTTGGGTAGAGCAACTTGATGATCCCCAAACCCTGAGTGACCCATTGTTCAACCATGTCAAGTAAGAGAATGTCACTTGTACTTACTGTTACTAGTAATTTTACTTCCTCCAGCTTCAAGAGGTCACCAAGAGCCTCCTGAAGGCGTGAGAGCATTTGTTGAACAAATGCCCATTTGCTCTGTTCATACCTGTACAATGTTAACTCAATGGGTTATGCTGAGAAGGAAGGTGGACAGAAGTGTGATAGCAGGTGTCACACATAGGTGTGTGTCACATAGGTGTGACAGCATCTCGCCCCCAGGAAATTTCTAGAATGCTATCCTCAGGACTGTCCTCTGCCCTTGACAATCATGTAGGTTTTAGTTAAGGCTCCTTCTGGATGCTCTGGAGAGAGAGTTGAGTATCCCCCCACATACACACCCTGCAGTGAAGACACACCCATTCTCTGCTGCAGATACATGATTTCGGACCTGCTCATTCAGGGCTCTCTAGCTGTTTATGGATCACCCACCTCTCAATCTTATGAAGATATCTGGCTAAGATGCTTTGTAAAGGCAAATCTATGACAATATGAAATGCGTTAAGCTTCTTCGTTCATATTTCTGCTTGGATCTTATCCTGCCCCCACCTTGTTAGAATCATCTTGCTGTGTTTCATTCTGCATTCTACACCAGAACCATTTCATTTTAAGAGAAACCATCGTAGAAACATCTCCATCCTGGTTGCCACTTCCCAGAGAAGAGCTAGTTTATAAAATACGAGTCTTCAAAGACTTAGAATGTTGTAGAATACTGGTTAAAAGCACATGCTTTCTAGTCCAACTACCTTCATTCAAATCCCAAATTCACTTCTACCTTAAGAAGTTAGTTAACCTCTGTAAGCTTCGGTTTTCGTATCTGAAAATTAGGGATAATAATAGTTAACTGTGTGGCTGGGTTGCTCAGTGGACTAAGTCTGTATAGATTTCTTAGGAAGTGACTAGCACGTAGCCTTCAACACCTGTTGTTATTAGACTTGTAGATAAATTATGAATTTTAAAACTCTCCCTTGTTTTTTAATACAGTTGGTTCTCATAAGAACTTTGTGGTAAGCAGGATGGGTATTATCATTTTACAACCAGGACTGCGGACATCATGAGTATTCTAGAAGACAAAGTCTAAACCCAAATCAATGACTATAAAATTTCACAAACCATAATAACAAAAATATAATCATTACATTGTAATAGTAACTGAACAATTATTATGTAATAACATGTGACAATAATAGTGTGTTAGAGTTTGGGACAAAGTGTCACAAAAATAATTTCACTTGCATTTTAATATTCTGTGACATGGGGTCGCTCAGCTTACTTAATCCTCTGCCTCACTGTCCTACTTGCATTCTAGGTGGACCATTAAAGAACCTCCCCGAATTCCTAAGGCAGTTGAGAATCAGTGATATTTCAAATCATATTGTGCTCAGTGATTTCAAATCATGCTTACTCTGTTGTTCTGTGTTTTTTAGTATGTAGAATGCACAAGCTGCAATCAGATTTTGTCCAGTTCTAATTCCCCTCTTCATTTGAGCTGACATGGATCGAGCCATTCAATCAGAAAGAAATAGCCCTGCTCAACAGACATTTATGGAATATCAATGGAATGCCAACTATGGACAGGGCACTATGCCAGGGGACACAGAGCTAGACAAATAGTCCCAGCCTCCCAAAGCTTAATTTTAAATAAAATAAGAGACTTATAAAACATTAATGGTGGTGGTGGGTGAGGGGAGGGGACTGAAGGGTGAGATGTTGGAGACAGAGTCTCTCAGGGCCCATGTTATCATTTTATGTTTCTATTATTATGGGTTTCTTCCAAGATTGGAAATATTGCCTAAATAGTAGGGAGTTTTCTATTTCTCTTTTTTCTCTTAGCTAGTGGTTGTCAGGAAGGAGAGAGAGAGAGAGAGAGAGAGAGAGAGAGAGAGAGAGAGAAACACACATACACCAGGGTCCCAATATCCCCTTCAAGGGCGTATCCCCAGTGATGTCACCTCCCTTCACTAGGCCCCACCTCCTAAAGATAGCTACAACTCTCAGTAGCACCAAACACTGGAGACCAAGCCTTAAGCATATGGTATTTGGTGGACTCTTCAGATCCAAATCATGACACCTTTCCTTTCTTCCTTCCTTTCTCTCTTCCTCCTTCACGTCTTTAAAATTCAGATATTGGCCATGCCTGGTGGTGCACACTTGTAATCCCAGCACTTGGGAGGCTGAAACAAGAGGATCACAGGTCTGAGGCCAGCCTCAGCAACCTAGCAAGGCCCTCAGCGGCTTACTGAGACCCTGTTTCAAAATAAAAAAATTAAATAGCGTCGAGGGTATAGTTCAGAGGTAGAATGCCCCTGTGCTCGATCCCCAGTACCACATACATGAAATAAATTCAGATAGTGTTCCTCTTTATCTGAAAGCATCAGTGCTTTCTTAAGATGCAGGAAGCACCTGTTACCTGCCCTGGTATGGTTCACAGATCAAGAGGACTAGAAAAACAAAACTGTCAATAGTCCTGTCCCATCATCCTTCTACGGGACTTTGCCCACGGCTGAAAACACTGGTCTCATGCGTAGAAAAAGGTTCCAGGGAATTTTTCATCACAATAATAAGTATAAAATTGAAAATTTTACTGTATTTTCCAAAAGGCCTAGACACATAATGTTGCGACATTTGGTCATAAGCCCTGAATGTGATTTCAAGTCTTTGTATTCAGAGACTGTAGGGACATAGTAGGGACTAGGACAAATATTCTTTGCACTAACCCCATGGCTTGAGCAACCTTTCCGAAGTGACACCAAGTGCAGTGTACCCTGTGGGTGTCAGCCTCAGTGTCACAGCACATCTCAAGACTTAACTCTTTCAGGTCTGATTAGTGTTACACAATGCATAAAGCATACTGGCTACCTCACTTCATTCTAAGACCATCATCTTTCTTTTTATTTTTTTGGTACTAGGGATTGAACCCAGGGGCATTCTACCTCTGGGCTACCCCCCTCGCCCTATTTTTTTTTCTTTATTTTGAAACAGGGCCTCACTAAGTAGCTGATGCTGGCTGTGAACCTGCAATCCTCTGGTCTCAGCCTCCCAAGTACTGGGATTAAAAGCGTGTGCCACCACGCCCAGCTTAGACCATCATCTTAAAAGGGAGATGGGGCATGGAATACTGCCCCCTCCCACCCCCATACATAAGAGAAAGCTGACAGCGAATTTAGTAGCATGGGCATTAGAAAGAAGAACATTTTGCTAATCAATTTTTTAAAAAAGGCAATAGGATAGGAATATAAATTTCCAAGTTCCCATGATTTTCTGCTATTATATCAAGCCTTCCTTTATGACTCTCCATTGAGTGAAATGTATATGTATTCTATTTTAATTTTTAAAATAGGGAGAGAGCCTCACAGAAGCAGGTGACTCACCTTGATGATGTAGCGCTGTAATTAAGGTAAGCATATTAAAATAATGTTGTTAGACTGGGGAGGTGGCACACACCTGTAATCTCAGTATTTGGGAGGTTGAGACAGGAGGATCGAAGGTTTGAGGCTAGCCTCAGCAACTTAGTAAGACCCTATTTCAAAATAAAAAGGGGAGAGCTAAAGGCTTACTTCATGGTAGAATGCCCCTGGGGTCACTCTCCAGTATCCCCCCCCATAAATCAATATATAAAATAATGTTATTTAGTTATTAAAGTTTTAAAACTTGCCCTATTTAGCAATAAAAATTAAGGTATCCAAATTGTAAACATTTTCTGTTCTTTTTATACTATGAAAAAAGTAAACAGTTGAATTTACATACTGTGAGGATTTTTTGGCTGAATACCATTTCATAAGTTACATTTTTTCACCCTGCCAAAGTATTACTAAAGAGTGACAAGAAAAATATGGTTTGAAAGGTGTAATATTAACGGAGATCCATTCACTTTTGCCGAAGCTGGGGCCATTTGACAGAGGCAAGGACCTCCACATTGTTTATGGACAAATGTATGAAATGTGATATGTATCCGTTCCTGTGTTTAGAAGACAGATCACTCCTTGAAAGAAAATTACACTTAGAGTAATATGATTTGAATGTGAAACTCTGCCAGGCTGTGGTATTCTACCCACAATATGCTGTAGGGCATTCTGTCACTATTAGCCCACCAGAATCCCTGGGGGAGAGCTCAGAGCAGGGTCAGTGGCTGAAAGGAAAGAGCATTTTTAACTGGTGTCCAGTCTCCAAGTTCTCTATTCTACTTACGCTTTAATTTATAGACTTGCCTTGGGGAATTAATGTCCTGGGAACTTTTCTTCCCTCCATCTGTAAAAGTTATCGCAGAGGCAGATTTGGGCTCAATATGAGAAAGAAGGAAATGATTAATAAATCAATGATGGGATATTTCAGCTTCTTATGTGCATATGTAAACCCTTGGACTTTTACTTTCTTAGGCATTCTGATTTTCTTCTTCTCTTCTCCAGTGTGTGTGTCAATTATTCCAGACACGCATCATTCTCAAAGACAGACACCGTGAAATAGCACAAAATTGTAATGCAGTTGTTTCTTTCATTTATTAAAAGAAAGTGACACAACAAAACATCCATTTTCTAATATTTGGTTGAGAACTTTGCATCTAGACTTATGAGTGAGATTGTCTTAGCTTTTCTTTTTTGGAATTAGCTTTATTGCATTTTTCTAGGAATATTTTTCTGGCTCACCAAATTGGATGGGAGAGCTTTCTGCCTTTTTCCATGGCCTACGACAATTTGAATAACATTGGGATTATTTATTCTCTAAAGGTTGGACAGAATCCAGCTGTGGAGCCATCTGGTTGTGGTACATTTTTTAATGGGAGATCTATAATCAGTTTTCAATTCCTTCTATGGTAATTGGCCTATGTAAGATTTTCACATCTTTCATTCTTAATGATTTATGTCTTACTAGCAATCATACCAATTTTTCTAGGTTTCAGAACCATTTGTCTTAGAATTTCATGTAGCATTAAATTATATGTGTTCTTTCTATCATATAGTCTATTTAATTGTATTATTTAAACAATTTTAAACATGTGTAAAAAGCATCAAGAGAATACAATATATACCCATACGTTAAAATGATTAAATTATGTCATGATCTGTCATCTCTAAATAGTTCAACATTTATCTCCAAAAAGTAAGAATATTCTTGGACATAACTACCATATCATTAACAGCCTGAACTCAACAATCCCAGTCCATGTCTTCTATCATTCAGCCCATATTCAAATTTCCCCAGTTGTCCCCCAAATGCCTTTTCTTTATAGCTGACTTAATCAATCCAGAATTTTATCATAGATAATTAGATTAGTTGTCATGTCTCTTGGGTCTTTAATCTAAAACCATTCCCCTTTCCATTTTTGATAATTATATTAACTTGTTGAAGAAACCAAGCCAGTTTTCCCATGTTTTATTTCCTCTTTTTGACATTTAATGTGTTCTTCTACATATAAAGGCTTTAAAAATCTTTCCTCTATCAGTGTTTAAATTACTTTTCTCATTCTTAATCTAGTATTATTTTACTTCCTTTCTTTTTTTCCTCAATTGGGCTTTCAAGGGGGATTACATACTAATAATTAGCCTCTTCTAGGAAATGGCTTCAGGTTTATTAGTCTGTTATGTTTTATTGTTTATTTTTGTTGTTAATTGGCTGATATTCTCTTAATAGGTGAGTCTTACAAGTTATAGAAGAAAAATAAAAGTGTTTAAATGCCTAAAAAATCTTCATCACAGCAGAATTATAATAAAAAAGCAAAGATTCCAAATGATGCAATTCAGTAAATATTTGTAATGAAACTAAGTAAGAAAGACCAATATCTCTGAAATATTACAAAGGTCCCTTACCATCTCTCTCTCTCTCTCTCTCTCTCTCTCTCTCTCTCTCACGCACACACACACACACACACACACACACACACACCCACACACACACCCCTAAAGTAGGCAAATTCCTAAAAGAGAAACATTAAAAATGAAAAAAATTCTACTCAAACTTATTTGATCAAAATTTTTGCCCATTTAAAATTGTGTTGACATTTTTTCTCTCACTGATTTTAAGATCTAATTCATATATTTTGGATATGAGCCTTTTGTCAAATATGTATATATACAGGATTTGTTGTATCTACTACTGCTGGTTACTAGCTATTAAGTTATAGCATCATTTGCTGTTTTCTTCATAGAGTTAAGAGAACATTGCATCAAATATATATTTAACAAGTATCAAGTAATTATTTATTTTCCACAAGAGAGAGGGGATGCATTTTTCTACTAAGTAGACTCAGAAACAAACACAGTACACCCAAAGTCTAATAAATTCCATAAAGTTTATAAAGCTTTCCAAAGCATTCATTCCATACCTTGATTAGGTAGGTAGGAGACAGTTGGAGAAAACATATTTGGGGTCGGCCTAATTGGTATAAAGAAACTATTTTATTTCCAAGAAATTTTTCTTTAAAAAAATTGATCTCAGTTGCCACAGCCCTTTTTCCGAGGTGCGGTTTTGGGGTGCACTCGTCTCTGTGCTAACCCATTTCCTGTGCATCTATTTTGCCTGCCTCTGCTCTTGCTGTGGTAACGAGAAGTGAAAGAGAAATGTCACAGCACTGCCCAGAGCTTACTGTTTGAAAGGGGATTAGGTCGTGGTGGGAAGGTAATACAAACTGCAGGCTTTCCTGAAGGCTGAAGCAAAAACAGCAGATTAAGTGGTCTTGAGGACGTCTATTCAAATAAAAGCCAGTGGGTTTTTGTTCTTCCCTGCACGATCATTAGAATTTATTAATACAACTAGATTCAGAGTGTTTCGTCTCTTTATCTTCTAGAAATATCTCATGTGTAGGCTTTAAAATATGCTCTGTTCTGAGCTAATCATGAATATTGTCCCCTTTCTCCTGTGTGTTTATTTGCTAAAGGGACAAAAAGAAGTAAAAGAGCTATTTTTATAGAAATCTTAAAAGCAATAGGAGAGTTATTATGAAACAAGTCTAAAAAATACTAATAAAGTCAAAGTGCTTTTTGTAGTTTTTAAAGGAGGACTATTAGTATCATCAGGTGCACAAAGCTCCAAGCTGACATTAACGGGAGGCCTTTCTGACACTCTGCCACATAGCTGGTCTTCTGTTAAAGAAATGCTTGCATCGGAGCTACTTAAAAGTATGTGAGTGTGATTTGTGAAGCTCAATAAGATATTCCATAAAGACATCAGGATTTTATGACCTTTTTCTGC
The DNA here is from genome assembly GCA_004027185.1 of Glis glis. NCBI lineage: Eukaryota > Metazoa > Chordata > Mammalia > Rodentia > Gliridae > Glis > Glis glis. The sequence goes on along the minus strand of PVJS01001876.1, from coordinate 11,421 downwards.
TTTCATTTGGTTCAACATTCGTCTAACCGATGTGGATCAGTTTGATGAAGTTCACCTGTGAAGGCCAAGACTAATGGTTAGTATGTCAATCAACTCAATAGGCTTTCATTCAGTTGTTGGAGATGTATTTTCTTGGATTCACATTTTGGGCAGGAGTAAGGTGTGTGATGTATGGATGCTGAGTTTGCTGGTAAAAGCTTTGGGAACCATGTTTGGGTATAAATGAATCAAGGCATTTCAGAGACTGTCAAATCTGGAAGTGGCATGGGAATCATCTAAGCTACTGGTTGTTGTTTCAAATTGTTTTAACTTCACTCTTACTGTTCTTATGTATAGGAGAAGTGAAATCCCAAAAGCTAAGGGCTATATTTCAGATCCACTATTTAGTGAGAAGAATGCTTGGCGGCATATTCAGGAATGCTACCAGATATACAAGTCCTGTGTTCATCCCCATTTACCACAAATCACAAAACATAAAAGGTAAGAAAGTCAAAAGCTAATGACAGGATTCTAGAAATATAGTACACAGCCACTGGGATCATGGTCTTACCTATAGAATCATAGATAGGAGAGACATCAATATTTGGAATTACCCTTCCTTCCTTCCTTCCTTCCTTCCTTCCTTCCTTCCTTGCCCTTTGCATATTTCAAGATTCATCTTCCTTAGGACATCGTTTTTCCTTCCTAATTTATTAGACGTCCTTCCTACATGTTGAGACAATACCGTCTGTCTATTGTATTTTGTTCACTTTTTTTTCTAATATAACTTCTTTATAATTCAGTACTTACCACGTGCCTACTGTTTTACCAGAAACATTTTGGAAAGTGTACTGAGTTCCTGGGAAACTCTCTAAATTAGATACGAGTATTTCCTGTTTTATGGATGAGGAAACTGAGGTTCACACTGGCTAAGTAGTTTGACCAAGGTCATCATCTAAGAAGCAGGAGAACCAAGATGGAAAATGGTAGATGTTAGGCTCCACCTCTCATTCTATGTGTCATAATGAATGAATTCAGGGTCTGTCGATAGTGGTGGGAGATGCCAGACTTCTCTCATCATCCATTCCCCTCCTTTTCTAGCCTCTAACGTTGGAAAGCCAAAACCTACCCTTCTCAAGCTCCCTTGAATCTAGGATTCTGGGTATGATAAAGGGTTGTGTGTGAGCTAGAAGCACTTGTGTGAGATTCAGAAGACATAGTGCAGCGTCAGCCACCTTCCAGCCAGGGGACTTCTGGGAAGCGAGGTAGGAAGAGATATAGGTTTCCAGAGGCAGCTGTGGAGGCTAGGCTGGAGATCCAGTGTGTAGCCACCAGCCTTGAATGTAAGGGACAATTGTGGCAGTGTCTGTGGTGGCAGCCATCAAAGCTTCCTGACATCTGAATCACAATTCTGAGGTCTGTCCTTGGGCCCAGTAGCGCAGTAGGGCCCCCCCTAAGTGGGACCTCATCTTGACATTCCAATGGTTTTGTAAAACCAAGTTGATTTTGGCTTTAAATATCTAGAGCAATACAGTGATGTTTCAGGATAGATATTGCTGTATAACAAACCACTCCAGAACTCTGTGGACTAAGACATTAATGATCTTAACTAAGACATTGTGATCCTGGGTTTGTTGGGAATCAGCTGCTCAGTTCTTCTGCCTCACGTGGTTAGCGTTGGCTGTATTCTTGCAGTTCTGTTGAAGCTAGAAAATGTAAGATAGCTCACATGTCTTCTCAGGTGCCTTGGTCCATTTCCATGTGGCTTCTCTCTCCACCTGATTTTTTACCACTCACTAGTTTAAATCTAGATGGTAGTTGGCTTTCAAGAGAGAAGAGATGGATACTGCCGTGCCTCTTAGGTCAAGGCCTGGAACTAATCCACTACATTCTATTGTTCAAAGCAAGTCATGAGACCAGCCCAGAGCAGGACTCCATCTCCTGGCAGGAAGAGTGGCACGTATGTATCACAGTTACCACAGGGGGACAGGCATGGATCTAGGAAGCAGGACCAGGATGGCTAAACAAGATAAAAACAGGAAAATCTATATCTAAGCAGGAGATATACCAGAGTCAAAAATACACCTAAACAAACAATTTAAGGCCAACATGAAGAGAAGAAAAATTTAGTATGAGTCACTCATGCCAAATCTTCCATTTTCTCATTAAAATTGTGCAGAGTGAATTTTATCCATTTATGTGGCAAACATTTGTTTAATGTATAGTACTTGAAGTAACCATTCTAGGAGCTGGTATAGAAAAAAATTGACCCTCAAGGAGATAAATAATAGATGACAAGGGTATGATTGTAATCTACAAACAAAGAGAGTTACACCTCTGCTAGGCAGTCAGAAAACCAGTCTAGGAAAGGTCACTCTTAAGGAAGATTTAGAAGGTTTAGTAAGAGTTTGACAGAGAATTGGGTTTGTTTGCAGGATAACAGGGCTAGCACAGACTCCTGAGAAGTCTTGGCACTGACTTCTTCTTCCTGTTATGGTGGGACATGTAATTGATGGTAAGAGCAGCCTCCCCCACTATAAACGTCCCACAAAGGTACATTTGTTACAATTTATGAGCTGGCAAGTCCAAAGTTAATATTTGCGTTCGCTCTTTGTGTTGTATGTTATATGGATTTTGACAAATATAATGAGATGAATTCATCAGAATAGTATCATAAAAGTAGTGTAATTGTCCTAAAACCCCTCTGTGCTTTGTTATTTGTTAGCAATTACTGATCTGCTTGCTGACTTTTTTATTATCTTCATAGTTTTTCCTTTTTCAAAATGTCATATAACTGGAAGCCTTTTCTGATGAGCTTATTTTACTCAATAAAATGCATGTAAGTTTCCTTCATGTCTTTCTATGGTTAGGTAGCGAATTTTTTTTCTTAATACCAAATAGTATTCTATTGAATGGATGTGCCACAGTTTGCTTAAGCATTTATCTACATTCACCAAGGGTATTTTGTTTGCTTCCAAGTTTTGGCATCTAAGACTAAGACTGCTATAAAAATCTGAATTCAGAAAAGACATGGAGATTGAAATATACACTTTTGAATGAAGAATGGGTGACAGAAGAAATCAAGGAAGAAATTTAAAATTTCTTATATTTAAATGAGAATGGGTATATAACATATCAGCATCTCTGGGATACTATGAAGGTGATTCTAAGAGGAAAGTTTAGAGCTGGGCATGGTGGCGCACGCTTGTAATCCCAGTACTTGGGAGGCTGAGACTGGAGGATCCGGGTTTGCGGCCAGCCTCAGCTACTTAGTGAGGCCCTCCACAACTTAGTGAGACCCTGTTTCAAAATAAAGAATAAAAAATAGGGCTGGGGGTGGAGCTCAGAGGTAGAATGTCCCCGGGTTCAATCCCCAGTACTGCAAAAAAAAAAAAAAAGAGGAAAGTTTATATCTCTGAGTTTCTACATAAAAAAAATCAGAAAGATCCCAAAAAATCCACCTAATAATACACCTCAAGGCCCCAGAGAAACAAGAACAAACGAGTTATAAAACTGGTAGAAGAAAGGAAATAATTAAAATCAGAGTCAAAATTAATGAAATAGAGAATAAAAACAATACACAGAATCAGTGAAACAGAGATCTGGTTCTTTGAAAAATAAACAGGATTGATAAACCCTTAGCCAAAACAAAAGAAAGAGAGAAGATGAAAACTGGTAAAATTAGGGATGAAGAAAATACTACCACAGACATCACAGAAATCCAGAGGGTCATTAGTGACTACTTTGAAGACATACCCCAGTATAAGTCTTCACCCAGAAAAAAAATGAATGAATTTTCAGACTCACACAACCTACCAAAATTAAATCAAGAGAATATAGAAAACCTAAACAGATCAATAACAATCAATGAGATCAAAGGAGTAATAAAAATCCTTTCAACAAAGAAAAGTCCAGGACCAGATGGATTCCAAGCTGAATTCTACCAGACATTTGCCACTGCTCCTCAAATTATTACATGAAATAGAAAAAAGAACTATTGCCACTGCTCCTCAAATTATTACATGAAATAGAAAAGGGTGGGGGGATACTCCCAAATTTGTTCCATGAAGCCAGGATCACCCTGATACCTAAATCAGAAAAAGACACATCAAGGAAAGAAAACTACAGACCAATATCCCTGATGAATATAGATGCAAAATCCTTAATAAAATGCTAGCAGTTTTTATTCAAAATCACATCAAGAAGTTGTATACCATGACCAAGTAGGTTTCATTCCAGGGATGCAGGGTTGATTCAACATACCCAAATCAATAAATGTAATTCATCACATAAATAGAACTAAGGACAAAAATCACATGATCATCTGAATAGATGTAGAAAAAGCATTCAACAAAATTCAGCACCCATTTATGTTAAAAATACTGGAGAAATTAGGGATATAAGAAACTTACCTCAGCATCATCAGGGCTATATATAACAAACCCAAAGCCACCATCATACTGAATGGAGAAAAAACTGAAAGCATTCCTTCTAAAATTAAGAACAAGACAAGGATGTTCACTATCACCATTCCTACCCAATATAGTACTTGAAATTTTAGCCAGAGCAATTAGGCAAGGGAAGGAAATTAAAGGAATACATATAGAAAAAGAAGTTAAATTATCTCATTTTGCAGATGATATGATCCTATACTTAGAAGACCCCAAATACTCCACGGGAAGACTTCATGAGCTGATAAACAAATTCAGCAAAGAAGCAGAATACAAAATCAACCTAAAAAATCAATAGCTCTTCCATACATCAATAACGCATCCACTAAAAAAGAAATCAGGAAACCAGTCCCATTCACAATAGCCTCAAAAATATCAAATACCTCTTTTTTTCCACTGAATTGTCTTTGCCCTTTGTTAAAGATTAATTGACTCTGTGTGGGTCTACTTCTGAGCTATCTCTTCTGTTCTACTCATCTAGTTGTCTGTTCTTTCACCAAGAGCGCACACTCTGGATTATGGTATCTTTATAGTGAGTCTTGAAGTTGGGTAACATCAGTCCTCTAAAGTTGTTTCTCTCCTCCTTCAAGATGCTGTTGGCTATTATGAGTAGGATATTTTGCTTTTAGAAATAGTTTGTCAGTATTTAGTTCATGGATTGCTGGGGCTTTGGTCAGGATTGAGTTGAATCTGTAGATCAAGTTTGGAAGAAGTGGCATCTGGACAGTATTGAGTCTTCTGACCCATGAGCATGAAATATCTATCCACACGCCGGGCGTGGTGGCACACGCTTGTAATCCCAGTACTTTGGGAGGTGGAGACCGGAGGATCCAGGTTCGCGGCCAGCCTCATCTCTCTCTCTCTCTCTCTCTCTCTCTCTCTCTCTCTCTCCTTAGTGAGGCCCTCCGCAACTTCGTGAGACCCGGTTTCAAAATAAAGTATAAAAAATAGGGCCGGGGGTGTAGCGTGGAGGTAGAATGCCCCTGAGTTCAATCCCTGGTACTGCAAAAAAAAAAAAAAAAAAGTCTATCCACTTAGTTTAGGATTTATTTCACAGAATTTCACAGAATTTGGTAGTTTTCCTTGTATAATTTTGTACATATTTTAGTGTTAATGTAAATGGTATTGTACTTTTAATTTCAAAATCTAATTGTTCATTGTTTTCATATAAGAAAGTGATGGACTTTCTTGAGTATAATTTCTTTTTTCTTGGTGCATGATAATTATACATCATATTGAAGTATAGAGTGATAGGAATACGCATGTACATAACTCATGGAGAAAGTGATTGACTTTTGACATTAACTTCATATCCTACAACCTTGGTATAATTCCTTATTAGATCCTGTTGCTTTTCTTCTTTGTTTTTTTTTGGTCAATTCTTTTCAATTTTCTATGTAGATGATTATGTCATCTTTGAACCAAGACCTTTTTGTTTCTTCCATCCCAGTTGTGTACTCTTATTTTCTTATCTTATTGTATTATCTAAGACTTTCGATACAGAGTTATAAGAGTGGTGAGGCAGGACATTCTTACCTCAATTCTGATCTTGGCAGGAAAGCTTCTATTCTAACACCATTAGACATGTTAGCTGCAGGCTTTGGCACATGTTCTTTAATCAAGTTGACAACGCTCCCCTTTATAGTTTGGTGAGAGTTTTTTTTAAATTATGAACAGATGTCATATTTTGTCAAATGCTTTTTCTGCATTTGTTATGATTGTGTTTTTTTCTTTAGCCTGTTGGTGTAATAGAATATATTAATTGATTTTCAAATGTTGAAGCAGCCTTAGAATAATAAAATCTCCACTCATCATAAGGTATAATTCTTTTTAAATATTATGGAATTTGATTTGGTAATACTTCGTTAAAATTTTTTGCATGTATGTTAGTGAGATATTGATCTGGAATTTTCTTTTCTTGTTATGCTTGTCTGGTTTGGGTATTAGTGTAATGGTAGCCTCATAGAATGAGAATCTATTCCCTCTGTTTTACCTTCTAAAATAAATTGCAGATAATTGGCATAATGTTTTTAAATGTTTTGTAGAATTGACCAGCAAACACACTTAGGCAGGATAGTTTCTGTTATAGAGGATTATTAATTATTGATTCAATTTATTTAATATATAAAGACCTAGGCCAGGCATGGTGGTACACACCTGTAATCCTAGTCCTTGGGAGGCTGAAACAGAAGGATTCCATGTTTGAGGTCAGCCTCAGCAACTTAGGGAGACCCTGTTTCAAAATAAAAAATAAAATAGGGCTGGGGGTATAGTGCAGAGATAGAATGCCCCTGGGATCCTCACTACCACAAAATTGAAAAAGAAAACCTATTTAGCGTGTCTATTTCTTCTTGTGTAAATTTTGGCAGATTGCACCATTCAAGAAATTGATCCATTTCTTCTTAGTTATCACACATACGAGAGTTGCTCACAGTAGTCCATTTTCAATTCTTTCAGTGTTCATGGGACGTGTATTGGTATGTCCTTTTATTTCTGAGGTTAGTATTTTTGTCTTCTGCTTTTTTTTTTGTTAGCCTGGCTTAGGGGCTTATCAACTTTATTGATATTTCCAAGGAGTCAAGTTTTGGTTTCATTGATTTTTCTCTATTCAGGAGGAAACTATATTTGAATAAAATAATTTACCCATTCAATGTTTTGTTGGAAAACTTTTGTGATATAAGGTAAATAACAAAACAATGCAAAATATAGTAAATCTATAAGACGTATAAGAAAATTAGAAATTGTCATTTTTGAATGAGAATTGACTGAGTAGGTGGGGGATTCAAGAGATATACTAATTACAAAATTACCATATAGTAAAATCAGAGAGAGATTAGTAAGTTTGCTGGATATGCAATTTATGTGAAAATCAATTATATATATATATATATATATATATATATATATATATGGTGTGTATGTATACATACACATATACACATATACACACATATACATAAATAATATATATATATATAATATATACATAATTTCACAGAAGCAAAGAAAAAATTAAAAAATACCATTTAAAATAACATAAGAAAACTCAAGTACCCATGAGTACATATGCCAAAAATTTTGTCAGTCAGTCGGGCCCGGTGGTGCATGCTTATAATCCCAGTACTTGGGAGGCTGAGACAGGAGGATCACAGGTTGGGGGACAGTCTCAGCAACATAGTGAGACTCTCAGCAACCTAGAGAGACACTGTTTCAAAATAAAAAATAAAATAGGACTGGGGGTGTAGCTGGGAGATAGAATGCCTCTGGGCTCAATCCCCAGTACCCCCCCACACTATGTCATTAAAGGAAAAATGTAAAACTTTTAATGATATCTAAATATTTGGACTGGTATGCAATATTTATTGATTAGAAAAATCAAAATTGCAAAGGTGTCAATTATCTGAAAGTTGATTATAACTGATTTATAGAGTTGATGGAAAACCAATCAAAAACAGACTAAGCGTTATTTCCCTTGTGAAATTTTGCTTTTTAAAGTGCCTGTGAAGTTGTATTTCCTCTCCTAGTAGTGGAGCAATTGCAGTCTCACCCCTTGGTAACATGAATGGTCCTTTTCTTCTATGCCAATTCTAAAAGAATTTATATGCTCCCTAGGGCAGGAAGGGGAAAAATGTCTTTCAGCATCTAGAACAGGATAGAATTTATCGTCTCGTTAGCTTATGCTATACATTCTCAGTAAGATATGTCATCTTATAGACCTATTCATTATCTTTAATATGCTTGATATTTTATTTCTGCAATTTGGTTCAAAGTCATTTCTGTAGCTTGGAATTTCCTCTCTGTTTCACTTCCAACCATCATTCAAACTGCAGCCCAAGCAGCCTAAGCCATCTCTGTCTCTCTGTCTCTCTGTCTCTCTCTCTCTGTCTCTCTGTCTCTCTCTCTCTCTCTCTCTCTCCTCTCTCTTTCTGTCTCTTGTGGTTCTGGAGATTGAACTCCCAGATCATTCTACCTGACCTTGAACCTGGATCCTCCTGTCTCAGCCTCTCAAGGACTGGGATTACAGGTGTGTGCCACACTTCCCTTTCATCTCCATCTTTTCCTTTGATGCCTTCACCTCTGAAGTCCCACAAATTCTGCTTATTTATTGAGAGTGGGTCACGCCCCTAGAGCTGACTGTGTGAAGCACTCCTCATATTGTTAACTTTATGATAGGGTTTCTATTACCTTGAACAATTTTGGTCTCTCTGTGGCAGGAGTGATGTCAATTCTCTTTGTCTCATCTACATCACACTTAAGTATCATTTTCATCTAACATACATTTATGCAGCAGCATTTGATAGACTATATATTGGTGTGGTCAGATTCTGACTCTAACAATCTGGAAAGATTTTAATTTGGGAGCTTACTTTGTGTATCTTAAAGCCAGAGAAAATAATTTCCTCTGTTAATATATATAAAGAAAAAGTCATTCTCATTTATTGTGATTTCATAAGATTGTAAGTTCTTGAGAAAAAACTGTTATCTGGTACTTATATTATTAATTTAATATTCCCAGTGCTGATTACTGATGCTGTAATCTCTATGTCATATAATGTCTTACGGATAGTGTGTTTAATACCTAGCCCCAATATTTCTGTCTTTATCCTTTTTGCAATACGCCAGGAATGAAAATAAAGTATTTTAATTAATGTATTAAGATTCACACTATTCTCTTTTTTATTGGTGCACTGTAATCATACATCTTGATGAAGTTCAGGGTGATGGAGGAATACATGCACACAGCACTTGTTGAGCCCTCCCCCAGCTCCCACCCCACTCCTTCTTCCTCCCACGGTCCCATGCATGACACTGATTGGCATTGATAAATTTGTGTATGCACATCATGTCCTTTGAAGTGTTTCCCTCTTCAAGTCTTCCTCCCCCCTCCTGTCTCCCTCAGTCAGGTCCCCTCCCTCACTCCACTAAAGTTTCTCCTCCTTTTTCTGGAATCCTTCTTGTGTTCCAGTTCTCCCTAGCTTCCACATATGAAGGAAAACATCTGACCTTTCACTTTTTGTGACTGACTAGTCTCACTTAGCATAATATTCTCCAGTTCCATCCGTTTCCCTGCAAATGACAGACTTTTGTTCTTTTTTATGGCTGAAGTAGAATTACATTGTTTGTATATCTCAAGTGGGGCATATAAAATGCAGATATCCCATTGGGCATGGTGGCGCATGCCTCTAATCCCAGTACTTGGGAGGCTGAGACTAGAGGATCGCAGGTTCGCGGCTAGCCTCAGCTACTTAGGCCCTCCACAACTTAGTGAGACCCCGCTTCAAAATAAAGAATAAAAAATAGGTCTGGGGGTGTAGCTCAGAGGTAGAATGCCCCTGGGTTCCATCCCCAGTACCACAAATAAATAAATAAATAAATAAATAAATAAATAAATAAATAAGTAAATGAATAAATGAATAAATGAATACAGATATCTTATCCTTATTTATGTAATAACTAATATAAAACAATGAGTATATAATTTAGTGAGCTCAACAGACAGAAAAATATCAAACTTTACTGTACCCATACATTGAATAAGGGAACTCATGATGATGAGCCAGACATTGTTAGACACTAAAGATAGAAGGTAAGTAAGTTATACCTCTACCTAGCCTCCTTTCCAGGGATTCATTCTAGTTAAAGGAGAAAGACATCATATAAGGAATTACAAAATTATTAGTTTAAATTGTGGAGTTGTCAAAGTGGACTATTGTTAGATGAGTGTATTATAGTGGGAAATTAGCTGGTCTCCTATGGGATTGGGGGTGGCCTGTATCTTTTATTCTATTTTGTGGAGGTCAGAAATTAGAGTTTGATAGTGCCTCTGGAATAAATAAATGACGTTGTCACTCAAATGCAAAGATACAAATGTGGAAGAACATACTCCCAACTTTCAGAATTCAACCACTAAAAATAATAGCTATACTGTAATCCCTGTACTTGGGAGACCGAGACAGGAGGATCACAGGTTCGAGGCCAGCCTTGGCAATTTAGTGAGACCTTGTTTCAAAATAAATAAAAAGGGCTGGGGGCGCAGCTTGGAGGTAGAATGTCCCTGGGTTCATCACTAGTAAATAATAATAATAATTATTAATAATAATAATAATACCTAACATGGACTTTCTCAATTAAAAGAGTAATTTATGGTGTAATTTAGATAACAATGTAAAAATAAAAATTTAAAATTTAAAATTGATAGTACATATATCTCATCACCAATGTAAAAAAAAATCAGGGATGAGTATATTGAAAAGAGGCTTTAGAGAAACCGTAGATTCTGACCCATTACTGCAACCAGGTGAGTGAAGTCCATTTGAGGCAGATGTTGCTATCAGATGAAGAAATATTTTCAAGTATTTAGAACATGATATACCAGACATTTGATTATTTTCCCTCTGTGGTTAATTTTTTTGCACTGATACTCAAATTTTACAACAGGAACAATGACAAAATCCAATGTTTGTTTTGAAGGAATTATTAGCATCTCAGCCCACCTCATGAGGACTGACATCTGTTGTAAAGCAGGACTCATCTGATGCCGCCACCCTGAAGGGCAGCGTGCTGCACACCCCCAGGTGTGCTGGCAACACACATTCAGGAAAAACTCACTTGGAACCTTTGTTTTCATGTGTGCACGTGTGCATTAGTTTCCTGCGACGTGCCACAAATGCAATGCGGCTCCTGCTTCTTGGTAAAAGTGCACACATGCATTCTCTTTCAGTTTTGGAATCAGATGTCCCAAGTCAGTTTCATGGATCTGAAGTCAAGGTGATGGCAGACGCCCTCCTGCCTCTGCCAGCTCCGGAGCAGCATTCCCCGCTCTTCTCCAGGCCTCTGCTCTCATCAGTACAGCCGCAGAGTCGCAGCTTCAAATCTCTAGCTGCTCCACCTTCTAGTCACTTTCTACCCCATCACCTTCTTGTGTCTGAAGTCTCCCTCTGCCACCACCGCCTTCTCCTCCTCCTCTCCTCTCCTCCCCCTCCTCTCCTCC
>PVJS01001875.1:55737-82312 GCA_004027185.1 Glis glis | reverse complement strand
GAGCTGCTTCTCACGGCAAGCTCTCCTGCAGCAGGGTGGAATCCTTCCCCACACAAATGTGGAACTGCTAGAGAGAAGCTTGACAAAAACACATCCAAATACCTGCTAAGCTCACAAGAGAATTCCCTAGATGCCAGAACTTGAAGAAAAAGCCTGAGTGCGGAGGCCAGGGTATTACTGGGTAACAGGCTTTACTGTCCACTCACAAACAGTTGCAGATAGGTGTCAAGGTGCTGGGACTGAAACTCCTACACAACACTGAGCCCATGGAAAGGACATCCATAATGCAAGGGGGGGGGGTCTGAAATCTCCATCCAGGGGCCTGGGGAAGGCAGGCAGGGCCCATGTGGGCAGGTTCTTGCATGTGTATGAGGGCAGTATAAGGTTAAGAGATCAGAACTCAAGGGAGTCTATGTCTAGTGTGCACCAGCTCTGGGCTCCATCCCCAGTGAAGGAAAGAAGGAAGGAGGGAGGGGAGGAAGAGAGGGAGGGAGGGAAATAAATCAGAACTCAGACCACACCACCTATGTGGATCTGGAGTTAGAATGTGCACACACACTACTGACGTGGCAAAAAAAAAAAATCCATAAGCTGGGAGGTTTATATTAGATTAGACTTAGGAGGCTGTTTCTGGAACCTTAGTAATACAGGATTCCCACAAAGCACGGTGCAGCTCCTTCATTTTACAGATAAGAAAATGAAAGCCCAGGGAAATTATGCATCTCGAGGAAGCAAGGTTTCCAAAGCGCCAGGTGCTAAACTGTCTGGTTCAATCTGGTTGTACCCTTGCCAACTATGTGGGTGTAAGCAAGCCCTCACTTACTATCTGAGCATTTCACTTCCCAAGGCTGGAAGAACCCACTTTATGCAGGACTAAAGCAAGTGCTGTGGGGGTGGCAGCTATGCGCTCTCTCTATATGGCCAAACTTGGAAAGGGCTGCCTGTCTGCACCAGGGCTTCCTCTAGCACCTGCTGCACAAAGTCTCCTGCCCTTCACCAGCAGATCGAAGCCTTGGTGCCGAGGGATGGTTAGCCTTTTTCCCTAAAACCTTTCATGGCTTTTAGCATCTTATAAAAGACATATTCAAGAAATTTTTTGGAGCTGGGCATGCTGGCACACACCTGTAATCCCAGCCACTTGGGAGGCTGAGGCAGGAGGATGACAAGTTCGAAGCCAGTCTGGGTAACTTAGCAAGACTCTGTCTAAAAATAACAAGGGCTAGAGATGTAGCTCAGTGGCAGAGCGCTTGCCTAGTATGCCTAGGGCCTTGGGTTCAGTCCCCAGCACTGGGGGGGGGGGGTGAACTTTAAGGGTTTTTTAATGAATTGAATCCAGGAGTGTTCTACCTCTGAGCTACAACTCTAGCCATATTTTATTTTTTGAAATAGGGTCTCCCTAAATTGGGGTGCACTAACATGCCCAGCTCTTTAAGTTTCTTGTTGTTGTTGTTGCAGTACTGAAGATTGAACCCAGGGGCATTCTACCTCTGAGCTACACCCCCAGCCCTTTTTACTTTTTGTTTTGAAACAGGGTCTTGTTAGGTTGCTGAGAATCTTGCTAAGCTGCTGAGGCTGGTCTTAAACCCGCAATCCTCCTGTCTCAGCCTCCCAAGTATAGGTGTGAACCACCATCCGGGGCTCCTTTAAGGTATTTTTAATAAATTAAAATACAATGAGGAAATATATTCATTTTATAAATACACTTCAGTCTCGAAATCCTACACTATATACTTTATTATCTACGCAACCTTACAGAAAGAAAACATAACAGCAAAATTATAAAGTGAGAAATTAGATCAAAATCATAAAGGGGTTGTGAGAATTACACACCTTGACACTTGAGCACTGCCCTTTTTCTTGTTTTTTCTACATGTTCGATTTTTATTCCAATTTAGATTTTGTACATTTCCTTCTCTTTTCTCCTGAAGCTTCTTCTTCCTGTAAGGATCCTCTTGCTAAAGAGGAAAAAGAAAATGTTTAGTGGCTTAAACTGACTAAACATGAAGTAAAACCTATGATTGTTTGCTTTGGATTTCAACTGTTGAAAACCAATTCCATCTGCAATCAGAATGACCAGCAATAGTGAAAGCTGAGACACATGTTTCTCAATCTCTAGTTTGTTTTCATTTCCCTCCTTTCTCTACTTCCCGCAAGCTCCAGAGAAAGAGAAGAAAAAAAGAATTGTTGCCTATAAAATTCCTAAGGGGCCAAGAAGGAAAAACATCTGCTAGCAATTTATGGCTGGCCTGCTGTTGGCTTCAACAGCAATAAATCCTCCAGCCTCCACCTGTTAATTTGGTATGTGCAACTCACATGAATTACTACTGAAGAAAAATCAGATTAAAACTCAACTGAGGAGTAAGTTGTGTGTTTCTGTTTTTGTTTACAGATGAACTTAAGGAGAACAGCCAGATCTCCATAGAATGCTTCAAACTAGTTTAGGCTTCTTGGGTAAATAAAGCAAAAATATGCTTCATGTTTTTTTTTAATGTGGCTCTGAAAAAATTCAGTAGGTGATGCATACATATTATATATAAGAAGTTACAGATATATGTATTATACATGTGTATTTTTTTAATTTGGGCTTTTTCCTCTTTTAAATGTTAGGCAAGGCCTCTTAATAGGCCCAAGGGGAGGGGGACTCCACAGCCTTTTATATTTCAAAGTAACTCAAGTCTTGACCATCTTTCTAATACTCATTACTTCTTTCTTCTGCAGTATGCTGCCCTTGAAGCAGAGGCACTGCTGGCAGCTGAGTGGTGGTGGGAGCTCGTGCCCTGCGGCCCGAGAGCTTGAAAAACACATCTCAAGTGCAGAAGGTCCTTGCAGGAGGAAGCTGCCTCCTCCAGGGGCTTCCCAGGGACAGAGACCTCATAGGTGAGCACATGCCCTGATCCTGGAATCCTCTTCCTACTGACCCTCAGGACTCACACTTCATGAAAAGCAAACACTGGCTCATTTTACCTTCTTTTTCAGAAGGTTGGTCCAGAAATCAGAGTAGGACCCCATGAAGTTCCAGCATATACTTGACCAACACAGAGGACTTGGAAGGAGAAAAAGAATTTAATACATACATTCCCCACATGTCCCATGCCTGGGATATCAGAATCCTCCTCTGCTATTAAAGCATTGTGCATACCACAATAAACAAACACTAGAAATAACATGAAATCTTAACATTAGGCACACACCATGTATTCATGGATTGTCCCTTAATGTACTTTTTGTTTTGTGTTTCTTCGTATACTTTGTATACCCTGCCCCACCTTGTCCACAAGTGCCAACTAAGGCTTATCAATACAAGCCTTTTAGTCCCTCTGGGGTCAGGAACACATAACAGATCAGTCTGTACGTGGGGTCAGAGAAGTATGAGCAATCAGTGTTCACTCTGACACTGGGTCGCCTTGCTCAAATCAGTCTGGATGGAACTGTCATCCTGTGCAAGCAAGAGGGCAAGAATATTTTGGAGAACTGAGAGGTAAGTCAGCAGCATCACGGAATTCTCTGGGGATTAGAATGGACTCAGAGGCAATGAGTGGAACCACAAAGAAGCCAAACCCACGAGCCACATAGTAGGGGACAGGACAAAAGTATGGGCAAAGAAAGTAAAAAGGAAGATGATACAGAGAAGGCTGAAAAGCTAATGAACAACCTGTTTCTTTGGGAGTGCCATCCAAAGCAATGGGCAAGGAGAGGGATTCAGTAGAGTCGGGCCACAGGAGAACGGACCTGCAATGCCTGTGGTGGAAAGCAAACAGAACCACAACAACAAACTTGCCCAGAAAGACCAGGCAGAAAGGTTCTGTTTTCTGGTAGCAAGGGCTGACAAGGGCTCACATGGGGAGGCAGGATACCCAGGAAACTGAAGGAGCCACACAGAGTTGCAATGTAGATCACTGGCTGTGAGGCTCAGCTGCCCGGTTTGAACCTGGCTCCCTGCTCACCAACTGTGTCACCTGGAGCAAGTCACTTAGCTTCTCCACCTGTTTCCTGAGTTCCTCAAAGGGTGGTTGTCAGAATTAAATTACCTGGCACCTAGTCAGCAGTTTATATGCATCTTTGCTATCATCAATTACTGACCTTATGAACTACTTAAGTTCTCTGATCTTCCTGACAGAGGCAATGGTTTAACAGATGTCAGGGTGGATAAAGATTCCCTAAGCTTTAATAAAAGCAAACGAAGAAATCAAAGAAACCATTGACTATACAAAGACATTCTTAAACCCACTGTATACAAAAGTGAATAAAAAGGAGAGGGAAAAGGCAAACTAAAAAAAATGATACATGATATTTGATATTGATGCCAATACCTTGACATACAAAGTGTTCTTATAGAAAATTTAGAAAAAAGTGATTCACATTCAATAGGAGAGTGGACAAAGGACATGAAATACAAATTCACAAAAGAAACAGAAAAGGGGAAAAAAGTTCATCCAGAATATTTCATAAAAAAATGTTTGTAGAAAACGCAAATTATAGACTAGCTTGTAATCTCATCTTTCCATTTTGGTTTTAGAAAACATATATGTGTTTATAATGCATGTTTACATGTGCAAATACTAGGCAATGGCTGGAGAAGCAGGATACTGTAATAGTGTCTGCCTCTGGATAGATACTTACTTTTTAATTCATAGAATTGTTCAATGGTAAGATTTTAGATGGATGATTTTTCAATTTATTTTTTCACAATTTTACAACAAAAAAAAAATGAAGGAAAATGCTCACCTTTCCCTGGTAAGAAGCAAATTGAAATGACAACCAAAACAGGATTGTTCAGGGCTACGGGGTTGCTCAGTGATAAAGCATGTGAGGCCCTGGGTTCAATGCTCAGTACCCAAAGGCAAACAAACCCCCACCCCAAACCCAAACACGACTGTTCACCTGTCACACTGAGCAAGACTTTGCTAACAGGGGCTGGGGGGCAGCTCAGTGATAGAGCTCATGCTAAGTGTGCATGAGGCCCTAGGTTCAAAAAATCTGCAAACTGATGCTGCTGAAAGGAGGAGGAAGCCCGCATCCTCATATAACACACATGTGAATGTAAACTGGTACTAACCTTCTGGAAAGCAACCTGCCAGAACACCTGAGAAGCCTTAAGTAGTTGGTATCTTTTAGCTCTATGTGTGTGTGTGTGTGTTTTACTGGGGATTGAAATTGGGGCATACTACCTCTGAGCTACACCCCTAGCCCTATTTTATTTTTTTATTTTGAAACAGGGTCTCACTAGGTTGATGAGAGTCTCATTACTTGCTGAGGCTGTTTTTGAACCTGCAATCCTCCTGTCTCAGCCTCCCAAGTACTGGGTTTACAGGTGTGCACCAACACATCTGGCTTTACATCTATTTCTTGAGGAATACAGGCAAGAGTTATGAACAAAATTGTTCATCAGAGAGTAACTTATGAAAGTACAATTTGGATACAACCTTAATGCCCACCTGCAGGAGAATGGTTTAAATTATGGCAGAGTTGGCCAGGTGTGGTGACACACCCTGCAATCCTAGTACATGGGAGGCTGAGACAGGAGGATCACAGGTTTGAGGCCAGCCTTGGCAACTTAGTGAGACTTTGTTTCAAAATAAAAATAAAAAGGGCTGAGGTTGTAGTTTAGAGGTATAACAACCCTGGGTTCAGTCCCCAGTCCAAAAAAAGAAGAATTATGGCAAAAATTATGGAATGTTACATAAACAATAAAATAAAGCTCCCAACTTAATTTTCAACCACATGAGAAAATTAGAATTATGACATTTTATACACACACAATAGTATTCTCAACTATTTTATGATAATGAAATAATAAAGTTTTTAAAAAATTTCATTGAAAAAGTAGAATACAAAATCTTACATCTTTTTTCCTGTTTCTATAATAATCATGAATTACTTTTCTAAGGAAAAAAATCTGCTTAAAATAAAAAGCAAGAGCTAGGGTTAACATTCAGTTTATGGCTTCTAAACCTGGGCTTCAACCTTCCTTGCCAATAAATCTAGAGGAATGTTCTCCATGTACTATCGACAGATTTATACAATTTTCTAAGCTGCAAAGTTAGGCCTAAGAATGTGCAAGAAAAACAAACACTGAGCCCTGCACTTGGGAGTGTGTTTATTGAGAATGATTTTCTCCAAACGAACAATGAAATGGAAAGTACACTTGTGGGACCTTAAACAACAGTTCTACAAACAGGGAGTGAGTCACAGAAACAGCAAAGAAATGAGAAAGCACAGTCAGAAAATCCACCTTGGTTAACTCGCTGAGGACGTTCAGAACCTGCACCAGTAAACCCACCTCGGGGAACTCGGTTAGGGACGTTCTTGGGCCACAGGTCCATCCTGCGCCCCCTGAATCCCTCAGGATCCAAGCCTGACTGCTGAGCTGGCTGCCACGGTCAGGAGCAGATGTCTGTAATAACAGGCTCAGTCAGCAGAGGGAGGACTTTATAAACCACAGGACAGGGTGCAAGCACTGTCTGAGTTCCAGCGACAGAGACAAATGGAAGGACATCTGCCTCAGCAAATACCTTCAACAAATCAGGGAAACTGCCACAGCACAGGGCCTAAGTGTAGAAGCTGCCTGGACCAGGGAGCCAGGGAGGACTTCCAGGCAGAGCTTGCGAGGGGAGAATGATGCCCACAGATGGGGCAGGTGGGTGCCATTCCTCAGAGAACCAGGCCACCTCCATCTCAAGCTCCTGGCCTGACTTGTCACAGAGGCTCCAGCTCCCCGATCCCTGCAGTCTATGACATACCTGGCCCCACAGTCCACCACCCACTGTGTTGTGACCGTCACTTCCCTGGTACTACATGTCAGTTCTTAGCAAGGGCTGCCGGCCATTCTAAGCACTTCTCATAGAAGTGCTTTAGTCTTCTCAACCCCACGAGGCAGGAAAACTACTATCATCATCATTTTACAGGAGCAGACTGTGACAACAGGTAACTTGCCCACTCTTGTGGAGTGAATAAGTGATGGGCTGGCTGAAAGCCATGCTCCTCACCCACAATGCAACGACCCTGCTTTGAAAGATGCGAAAATACGACACATACATCACAATTCCCCGTCTTCTAGTCACCCAGGTGTTGAGCCCCACAGTTGCCATTTGCAAATGACTATGTAAAAAAGATGATTCCTCTCCTTAAGCTATCAAGTGCTAAGAAACCCTGTCCTTTTCCCCTGCTCCTGCCTAAACAAGGTCTTGAAGACCTCATGTCTCCTAGCAGAGTAACAGCCTCCTCGCTAGAAGAGAGTTGGTATCTCTCTCTTTCCTCTCCACTCCAGTCTCCCTGCACTCAGACTGATCTTCCAAAAATGAATTATTCATGCATTCATTCAAGCATTTACTAAATAATTACTGGTTCTATGTAAGAGGCAATCTGTCTGTCGATGTGAAACTGAATTGAAAAAATATCCAATTAATACCTTTCAAGAATATCACAGTCCACAGGTTGTTTCCAAGTGGTTAACCACCTCCCTCCACCCCTCAAGTCAGGAACCTTCAACAGCTCTCCACCATTTCAAAACCAGCTCCAATCTGGCAATCCTCAGGCCAAATCCTTCAAAATGACTTTTGCTTTGCATAAATGTGCTTTAGAAAAAATGACTCTGAAATTCCAATAGCAGGTAACCATTCTCCAGTTCTCTACGGCCCCACCCTCCCACTCCTCTGCTCACCTACATCGCCCTGGTGATAGGGAGAATAAAATCTTAACTTCAATCGGCACTCACAGGCCTTCTCAAGGGGCTGGGACACTGGCCTTCCTTCCCAGGACTTCCCAGGAGGTGCAGCTTCTCAGGCAGCACACCCCGTTCCTGCTCCCCACTGTGTCTGGATGGTCACCCCTGGAGCTCAGTGCTGCCTGCTGCCCACCTTCCCTCACCTTTCCACCTCCTCCTTGCACAAGTTCCCACCTCCTTCAGGGGACTCCAGGGTTGCTGCAGCCTAAACTGACTCTGCAATCTATGAAGTCCCCTCTACTATATATCTGTCTTGGTGCCTGGTTATAGACCGATATCTTGTCTTTCTTGACAGACTGCAAATTCCTACCTCAGTATGTCTGTAACATACTTATTTTATAGCACTTCCATTTTTATTTAAATGAAAAATTCATGTTTGTTATCATTTAAGCAAATAGAGGAATATAAAGAAGGGGGAGAGAAAGCATCCAAAGCCCCCACACACACTCAGAAATAACAGGGTCACCCACCGGTTACTTCACAAGCCTTAACTTTGATTATTTCCCTATGACCATGCATAAAAGGATGGAGGGGAGATTATGGGAATCATTTATAACATGGGACCATGCATTACTTTTTTTAAGACTCAATTTTATATGAATTTACCATGAGGAAAAAAAAAACTGAAGTAGAACCAAAGGAAATACCAACTTTCCAATGAATATTAATTCCTTAAGGATCTCACTAAGGTTACAAAAAGACTGGAAAAAAATTTTCTTATCACCCTTTTAAACTACAAGTTTCACTTTACATAGTATTGGCTCTTGACCAAGAAGATTAAAATTAGAACTTTTCACCTACCTCTCAATCCCACCTATGTTTTGCAGATATTACTATTTTCTTTTCGTTAGAGTTTTAATATATGCAATCTGTTCTGCAGTTGACAACTGTTCAATCTTAGTTCTGGATATAACATGGGGTAAAAATCTCACCAACAGACCTTTATCACAGCATCTTCAATCCTGAGTATTTTTACTTCTTCCTTGGTTGGCTAAATTTCACTAACTCGATTCTTCAAGAAAGGCTCACAATTTTATGCAGCCATCAAGAAGAACAAAATTACATAATTTTCAGGGAAATGGATAGAATTAGAGAACATTATACTGAGTGAGATTAGTCTGTCACAAAAAGTGAAAAGTCGGATGCTCTCCCTAATAATGCGGAAACTAGGGAGAATAGGGCATAGGAGGGACTCCAGACAAAGATGGAGAAAACCTCAGCTGAGTAAAGAAGGCGACCTAACTGAGGAAGATGGGAGGGGGGAAGAGGGAAACACCCTAATGCACAGGATGTACATACACAAATATATCAAAGTCAACTACTATGCTGAGCACGAGAAGGAGGGAAGGGGGAGGGAATGGGGTGGGAATTGGGGGAGGGCTAATTGACGGATGTGTACATGTATGACTCTACCACCCTGAAACTCAAGATGTGTGATTACAATGCACCAATTTAAAAAAAAAAAAGGCTCCTGAGTTCATTTGTGTTTAAGGATGTCTGCCTGATGCCTCTGTACTTGGTCGGACAAAGTATTTTTTGTTCAAAGTTTCACTCTCTCAGTGACACTGCTCCACTGTTTTCAGGCATTCCTTGCCTGAGACAAGCTTATACTTGTGTTTCTTGATCTTCCTACCTTTGCACAACTCTTTGTGGTTCAAGTTCAATTAATTTAAGTAGAATGTGCCTGTGTTCACTATTATGCATTGACTTTTCCTGGTGTACACAGTGGGCCCTTGTGACCGATTGAGTTCTTCTCTCAATGAAGGAAATTTTTCTTCTATTACATCATGAATATTTTTCTAACTTTTTAGAGAGAATATAATGATAGGCATGAGGACAAAGAAAGACAAAAAGCAACTCAGCAAGAACATGCTGTGAAAAAAATGGATGCTGGTAAGAACTGAATAGAAGGTACCCTTATCTGTTTCTACTTAACCAATGTTGGGGTCAATCCATTTACTTAAGAATAGTTTACCTGGAGAGTAAAAGCTATCTGGTTTTGGTAAAAAGTATTTTAGTACCACCTATATATAGTTTAGAAGCTAAGTAAAATTTTCTGGGGGGGGGGCATCAAATTCACGAACATGGATTCAAATGCACTGAAAAGTAAGAATATACTTGTTAAACAAATATTTGCACTCCATACCCTAAACACAGGTTGTATTCTTTAAGCAAGAAAAAAAAGGAATACAGACCTCCACTGAAGGCATGTCCTGTTTCTCCAAACATATGTCTTCTTTAGATGCTTTATGAATCTTCTTTTCTGAAGGAGACTTTGTGTCAACCTTTTTTAAAGTTTCACAACTGTCTACGTCATTCTTGACAGGCACTTGCTGGTTATTTCCTTGAATAAATAAAAACAATTCAATTTCTAGCTAATTTTTTCCATTTATAGTCCCCATAATCAAACCTCTTTCCTATACCAGGCAATCTCATTTGATTTAAGAAGATTCAGGCTTAAGGACTGCTTTTGACATCCATGATGCTCCAGATATTTATTTTGCTTTTTGGTGAAATTGTACTTAAGAGATTGTACGATCTTATTTAAAAGATGTCAAGGAAAAGAGGGGGAGAGTGGGAGACCAACTGTCACAACACGTGTGTGTGTGTGTGTGTGTGTGTGTGTGTGTGTGTGTGTGTTTTACTGGGGATTGAACCCAGGGGCATTCTACCTCTGAGCTACACCCCCAGCCTTATTTTATTGTTTATTTTGAAATAGGGTCTCACTAAGTTGCTGAAAGCCTCACTAAGTTGGTGAGGCCGGCCACAAACCTACAATCCTCCTGTCTCAGCCTCCCAAGTACTAGGATTATAGGCGTGTGCCACCAGGCTGGGTTCATCATTGCTTAAAATAGCCAAAAGGTGGAAACAACCCAAATGCCCACTGATGGATGAATGGAAACCAAAATGCAGTATACACACACGTGAACGACGCCCATCGATTGTGCAACAATGTGAATATACTTAACACTACTCAACTGTACAATTAAAATGGTTAAGATGACTTCTTTTAAAAAGGATTAAATTCTGATATAAGCTACTACATAGAGGAATCTTGAGGACATTATTGTAAGTGAAATAAGCCAGACACAAAAGAACAAATGTTTTATGTCCCACTTGAATGAGGGACACTGCATAGTCAAAGTCAAAGAGATGGGAAGTAGAATGGTTCCCAGGAGCTGGGGAAAGGAGTAGTGGGCATAAAGTTACTGTTTGGGATGATGAAAAAGTCCTGAAAGTGGGTAGGAGTGATGACTGCACAACAGTGAACATACTTAATGCCACTGAATTTTATCATTAAAAGTTAAAATGGTAAAATTTATGATATATATATATATATAATATTACTTTGACACACACACAAGTAATACGATGGTGTTGCGACAAAGTAATATATGTATTACTTTCTTGTGTATTGGGAAGTGAACACAGGGCATTCTACTTCTGATCTATACCCTAGCCCTATTTTTTTTTAATTTTGAAACAGGGTCTTGCTAAATTGCTGAGGCTGGCCTCAAACCTACAATCTTCTTGTCTCAGCCTCCCAAGTACTAGGATTACAGGCGTTTGCCACAACACTTGGCATGTAATTTTAATCACAATTTTTTTTTTAAGTTAGGGGTAGGAGAGAGAGGGAGAAGGGCTGGGTTCTGGTCATGACTCCATCACTAATTAGTTTTATAATCAGAGCGAGTCTTAGTTCTAAGTTGCCAAAGTCTCCATTTCCTTATTCACAACAAGAACACAGTTCCATCTTCCCTGCCTGCCCTGCTTGGCAGCTATAACGATGATGTCAGCACAGGTGTACACACAGAGTCTCACACCAGAGCACACATGAGCTGTTTCCCAGGAGGCCCTTCCCCACAGCAAAAGCCAACCTGCCCTGGGAACAGCGCCGGAATGTGAGGGAGCAACAGTCAGAGTCACGCCACAGCGGGCATGCAGGACCTTTTCTGAAAGCGGGTTTTTTCCATTTGGGGGCAAGGTGCTGGGGATGGAACCCAAAGCCCTGCACATGCTAGGCAAGTGGACTACCACTGCGCTACACACCCAGACATTTCCAAGTTTCTTTCAAGTGATTTTGTAAGTGAACTTCTTCTATCCCTTACTCCACAATAAAGGTAAAGGAACTTCAGCCCCCCAGTAACTGGCCTCAGTTTTCTAATCTGAAAGAGAAAAGTATTTAGAACTTTCTCTTCTTTTCCCTTAACTGAGAATCCCCAAGGGTACCTTAGAAAACTGGGGAAGTTTGGATGCCATGGTGCAAGTGGTTCCAGCAAAGTGGGCTGCAGGCTCTGGCAGGAGGGATGCCTGAGCAGACACCGGGACCTGAAGAGCGGTCAGGTCCCCTCCTACTCTGACCCTACCAGTGAAACTCAAAGCAAGATACATACATTTTTCAAATTACTTATAAAGCAAGCATATTTTTATTCTGTTAGCTGAAAATTATATATCATCTAACTATAAAAAACACTGTGCAGACAAGTGGCACACATCTTGTAAAGTGACAGAGACTTCTATGAGATAAGTACAACCAGTACTAAGTATTTAAGTAAGCCCCGGAGTTCTGATGGGTTAAGAAAATCATTTATGTCACTCTTAAGAGAAAGGACCCCCCGGCCCCTTTCCCAGGGCAATCTTATCACTAGAATTGCTTCTACAGAACATGCTTTTCTTTTGTGTGTGGGGTGCTGGGGATTGAACCCTGGGGTGTTCTACCTTTGAGCTATACCCCCAGCCCTATTTTATTTTTTTATTTTGAAACAGGGTCTAGCTAAGTTGCAGGGGCTGGCCTCAGCAGTGCTGCTGAGGCTGGCCGCGAACCTGCGATTCTCCTGTCTCAGCCTCCCAAGTACTGGGATTACAAGCGTGTGTCACCACGCCTGGCCAGAACATACTTAGTAACTCTGGGAGAAATGACTAAAATGTGCCAAGCACATTAACCAGTTTCAAATGACTGAGTGGAAGTTTCCAATCCTGCTGAACCACACAGGAAACGATGTGACTTGAGCTTAGATCCTCAACCCTTATGTAGGCTAAGCTCAGCTCAAAAGACCAAAACTCTCTTCCTCAAATTCTAGAAAGGATCTTAGGGTAGAAATGACATGCTTTGTACAAAGTAAGATATTTTTCAAAATAAAAAAATAAGAATGCTCAAAGTTGGAAGTGAAAACTCACAAAATTCTTGTATACATAGTTTTCTCATTCTTTTTATTTTGTGTGTACACTGGGGATTGAACCCAGGGGAGTTCTACCTCTGAGCTACACCTCCAGCCCTTTTATTTTCTGTTTTGAAACACAGTCTTGCTAAATTGCTGAGGCTGGCCTCGAACCTATAATCCTCCTATCTCGGCCTCCAAAGTACTGGGTTTTCTGGCATGTGCCACAGTGCCTGCTAGTTTTCTCATTCATGAGCATTCTTTACATATTATGTTTTCCCTGGTCATTAGATGCCTCTTCATCATCTGTCAAATTATAATGTTTTCCTTCAAATTTTGTCAAAAGAACTCCAAACACTTAATATTACTAAGAAACCACAAATTCTACCTTTAAACTACAATGATCTTACTTTAGATTTGAGTCCATTCTTATTTTTAACATTTTAAATTCTTTTAAATTATTCAGTTGTAAACTGATGGCAGGACATCTGTCTACTTTTTGACATCTTTGATATTTCCTAGAATACTGCTGTGATCTTAAAGCAGTCAGAACAAAATACAGGTGTCCCTTAGTATCCATAGGGAATTGGTTCCAGGACCCCCTTGGATACCAAACTCTAAGGATGCTCAAGTCTCTTATACAAACTAGCATAGTATTTGCATATAACCTATACACATCCTCCTACATAATTTAAATAATCTCTGGATGACTTATAATAACCTAGTACAATGTAAATGCTGTGTAGTTATTAGACTATATTATTTAGGGAACGAAAGTCTGTACACATTCAGTACAGATGCAATTTCCAGTCCCTGGTTGGCTAATCCAGTTAGCTGACTCCATGAGGCATCGCCCACGGACACAGAGGGCTGACTGTCCATGGCAATGAACGGACTTTCCTTGCGGAGTCTCCTGCTGATGTAATAATTCTACAGAGAAATACAGGACTGTGAATTAGCAACTTTGAATTTGCTGGTATGAACATAGAAGAAAGTCAAAGTTTCTTCAACTCTTATTCAGCCTGATCAACAATTACCATACCACTTAACATGCTGCTGATCCAATCTAAAAGCAACTTTAAAAGTTTTTGTAGTAAGAGGTTTTTTTTCATTTAAAACATTATAAATATACTAGTAATCTGCACAGGAAGGATTTCGGCAGGTTTCCTATCCGTGATGATGTAGGAAAACCCTATGTATATGGATTTCCGCATTAAATTTACTCACACCTATCAAAGTGTTGTTAACACATAGCAAGCTTGGTTCAACTACTGGCATTAAACATCAACTATCAGAGAGAATGAACTTAAAGCACAAATTCAAATCCTCTGACCCACTCTGGCACTCTATTTCTGACCCACACACATTTCAACAACTTCAAAGTACCAAATGTGGCAGAAGGTCCCTTTTGGCCACCTATCCACCATGCTGTAAGTAGCGCGTTCTGCAGGCAAGTTCAAGCAGACACCAGATGGGCCCAAGGAACCACATGGAATGGTTTGGATATGGAATGTTCCCCAGAAAAGCTCGTGTGTTGGTGATGTAACAATGTTTAACAGCAAAATAACTAGATCCGGACTTTAACCTCATTAGTGGATAAATCCAGGGATGGGCTAATCACTTGGATGGACTGACTGGGTGGTAGCTGTAGGCAGGCAGGGTGTGGCCAGAGGAGGTAGGGCACTGGGGGTGTGGCCTTGGGATTGTACCTGTCCCTGGCCCCTTCCTCTCTCACTCTTTGGTTCTGGTTGCCCTGAGCAGCTGTCCTCCACCACACCCTGCCACCATGATGTTTCTGTCTTGAAGCTGGCTGACCATGGACTGCATCTCTGAAACTTGAGCCAAATAATCCTTTTCTCCTCTAAACTGTTCTCATCAGGTATTTTGGTCACGACGATAAAAAAGCTTCTGGAGGGGCGATTCCCTCAAACAACTGTTATTTCAAGTGCATAGAGTCAACCTAAGCCAAAGGCTGTGGCTCAGGCCTAAAGGACTCAGAAAAGAAGGGAAAAACCCAAGAGGAATCACTCCACTGTTTTGCCTTTTCATGTTTTGTAGTCTGAGCCCTCGTGAGGATATGGGCCAGAAACAGAACAAGTATTCCCCACTACCCCAAGGTATCTACAGACAAGGTATCTGGTTTGGTTCTGAAATCTGGATAACTGCATTATCCAGGGGCACACTCACATGCCAGGTGGTGGGGACACAGGGCAGTGTCAACCCCACAGACCTGAGTCACTGCTGCTGAGGAAACAGTATAAGCTGGTAGGAACTAGGTGCCCCAAGAGGGCACGTGCAGTCGCCCAAGGCACATTCTCCTCTGAGGGATCCACCTTGTTTTCATATGAGAAATGTCCTTTCTATGAAACATTTAAAATTCAACTTGGATTTTTAACCAAATGCATAAAGCTCAAAATTAGTCAATCTATCTGGGCATGCAGGCACACGCCTGTAATCCCAGTATTTGGGAGGCTTGAGACAGGGGGATCACAAGTTGGGGCTGGGGGTATAGCTCAGAGTAGAATTCCCCTGGGTTCAATCCCCAGCAGCACCACCACCACCACCAAAACAACAACAACAATAAAAAGATTAGGCCGGGCGTGGTGGCGCATGCTTGTAATCCCAGTACTTTGGGAGGCAGAGACCGGAGGATATGGGTTCGCGGCCAACCCCAGCGCGCATGTGCGTGCGATCTATATCTACCTATCTATCTATCTCTATCTCTCTCTCTCTCCTCTCTGTCTCTCTCTCTCTCTCTCTCTCTACCTAGTGAGGCCCTCCGCAACTTCGTGAGACCCGGTTTCAAAAATAAAGCATAAAAAAAATAGGGCCGGGGGCGTAGCGCGGAGGTAGAACGCCCCCTGCGTTCAATCCCCGGTACCGCAAAAAAAAAAAAAAGATTAGTCAATCCATAACCTTTCTCTACCTTCTCTACAATACCAAGTAGTGAAAAATATGAAATTAATTACTGCTATGGTGTGAATATGGATAGTGTCCCCCAAAAGGTCCACATGGTAAAGGCTTGACCCAGAGGCTGATGCTGCTGGGGGGTGGGGGAAGCGTTAGGAAGTGGGGCCCAGTGGGAGGGCCGTAAGTCACTGGGAGTGTACCCTCGAGAGAAACCGTGGGGCCCCGTCTCTTCTGCTCTTTTTCTCTGCTTCTTGGCTTGTGATGTGAGCAGTTTGCTCCAACAACCACTCCCTGTCACCAGCACCTCCACCAGAGGCCCACAGCAATGGGGCTACCCGATCGTGGACTGGAACCTTCAGAACCATGAGCTAAAAGACCACAGCTGAAAAGACCAAAGGCAACTGAGTTCTTCCAACAGGTGCAGGAACATGCATATTAACTGGTCAGATGGAAAATGAGAGAGAGAGTGACAGAGAAAGGGAGAGAAGGAGGGAAAGGAAGGGGAGGGGAGGAAGCACAGGACCTCCCGTCAGCGGCCAAAGGGATCAGCTAAGGCACCATGCCTCCCCTATGTAAGTAGTCTTCCTCAGTTTAGCTTTCCTTGTGTTTCCATTAACTCTATCTTCTACACAAGAACAACTGTCTTCTGTTAACCATGGGATGCTATCAGAGAAGAACCAAGGCCAGGAAACATGAGGTGGTGACCACTGCTAAATAAAGTAGTTGGTGAAGTCCTATTCGGTCAGAAACATTGCGTGGGCTAAATTTTTGCAAAGACTCTGAAAAGCTGAGAACAAATAATTAGAAAAAGGTGTCTGTATGTCTGTATTCTCCCAAGAGTAAAATATGATATTCACATCCCGCTAAACTTACAAACTAAAAATTAAACTTCTTAGCCACAACATTCTAAAACCTTGGCCACTTGTCTTAAACCGCTGAATTTTACAAGTCACACTTCAACATTTATACCTTTGCAAAAACACTGTGCATGAACTAAAGAACACAGCTTCACAATTAAAACTCAAAGGCCACAGGTGAGAAGGAGCCCCACCCAGAACGAGGAGGGGGAGCCGGGAGAGAAGAACTGAGGAGGAGGAGGAAGGGATTACCATTGTGCTTCCTGGAAGCTTCTGGCAAGTCCGGCTGGTGGTACTGAGGTGAGTTTCTTGGCAAGGAGTTTTCAGGTAGTTTCTTAGAGGTCTTCAGCTGGCAGAGCTCTCTATCCTTGAGCTCAGCTAGGTTCTCTGAAGTTTTAAAGTCAGTTTCCTTAGGAAACATACATGTCTGTATTCCCTCCTTCAGACTACATTCTGAAGAAGTATTATTGACAACAATTGTGTTTTTCAGTGTGTTTTCCTCTTTGTTCAATAAGTTTTTGGGGAGGGTTAAATTCTTCTGCAGGTTGACATTCATGCCACTTGCATATTTGAGGCCGACCCAGCTCTCCCCGATTTCAGTGCAGATGTCCTCTTTTGCTGCAGACAGGGAGCTGCCCGGGGTCAGAGTCTGTCTTTCCTCAGTCATAGTGTTGGCACTGCTGGCCGCCGGTGGGCTGCTCTTGTGTTTACTGTAGTACACGGAGCACTTATGCTTCTTCTGAGAGTGACCATAGGTGGCTGGGCTCCTCTTGGCAGCATTCTGGACCCTGCTCTGCGGACTGCTCACGGGAAGGCAGCTCTTCCCTCTGCCTTTATCAGAGGGGCTGTATGTGTCGAGAAAGTTCTTGCAACTGCTTCTGAATTTAAGAAGAAAAACATTTAACATGAAGGCAAACAGAAGAAAGTTCTACTTCTCTGTTTCCATACCCATGAGAAAGAGGTGGCAACAGTACTCTATATAGTGAGGTGTTCTCCCTTCTTCTCAAGCCCTGGGGGTTTTCTGCCAGCAAGGACACCACTGAATTAAGACTACCTCACACAATGTAATAAAACAGATGGTGCAGCTGCTCATACAAGGACATAAAGAAAATTTTATGCAAACAAATTTGGAGCCGGGCGTGGTGGCACACACTTGTAATCCCAATACTTGGGAGACTGAGACCGGAGGATCCGGGTTCATGGCCAGCTTCAGCTACTTAGTGAGACCCTGTTTCAAAATAAAGAATAAAAAATTGGGCTGGGGGTGTAGCTCGGAGGTAGAATGTCCCTGGGTTCAATCCCCAGTACTGCCAAAAAAAAAAAAGAAAATAAATTTGGAATGAAATTTATATTACCTTAAAGTAAAATGAGAAACGTGTAGCACTGAAGGTCAGAAACCCGCCACCCCCACACACACGCAAGGACTCTTACTTGTGAGAATGGGAGCTGATAACATCCACTGGCCCGCTGTTCTGCTGTGAAGAGGAGCCAGCGCTCTGCCTCTGCCTTGTTTTCATGAATTCCATAAGAATGTACTGTGCTTGTTGGAAGGCTATTAATATCACACCCAACAGGGACAAACTGAGAAGGCAAACAATGATGTTCATCACTTCATGGTTCTGAATGGCACTTAAAAGACTAGTTTTAAGCTGGGTGTGGCCACATGCACCTGTTATCCCAGCTACTTGGGAGATTGAGGAGGGAGGGTCAATTGAGCCCAGGAGTTTAAGGCCAGTATGGGTAACATAGCAAGACCCCCATCTCCAAAAAAAAAGAAAAGAAAAATAAGCTGGGCATGGTGGCACACACCTGTTATCCTAGTACTTTGAAGGCTGAGATGGGGATTACAGGTTTGAGGCCAGCCTCAGCAACTTAGCAAGGCCCTCATCAACTTAGTGAGACCCTGTTTCAAAATAAAAAAATAAAATAGGGCTGGGGATGAACGCCCATGGGTTCCATCAGCAGTACCCTCACCCGCCCACACACACATATACACACAATAGAAAGATAAAATAAAACAAAATAAAGGTAAAAGACTAACTTTATTATAGCAGAGTGGTGAATTACTGATGAGACATGGCTAAAGACACGGTATATGTATTAATGTGTCATGAGATGTATGACATCATTTCTGATGTTTCTTAAAGATAAAAATACCTGAATTTCTCAAAATGTGCATATTTATAAAGTTGACATCACAGTTCAATTTTTAAGCACACTTCCAAGATAAATCATTTTAAAAGGGTCACTCAGGTCTTATCATCTGAAATCACTGCACTGAGCTAGGAAGAGGAACTCTCATTTAGATCATCCACCGTGACGGGCAGTGAACACAAATGGAACACAACTGTCCTTGACACTTCTAGTCCTATGAATCTCTTCTAGTTAGTCTACGATTATCTTAAAGCTTGCCAGTTACACCTTATCTACTTCACACGTCAGAGTTCTCAAAGCGAAAAGCACCCCCTCACTTCCACCTCTGACTGTACTTGGGCAATCGCATCACTTCTCTGCTCAGGGAGAGACGGAGGAGAAGGTAGTGGCCTACCTGACAAAGAAGACTGTGAGCCTCCAGAAGGACTCCTCCCAGCTGGGCCCGGGAACCACATCTGCACACAGGGGCAGCAGGTGGTGGGGGAGGGTCACGTTGAGAGTGAAGTGGAACTCCAAGTCGGCTGCAGTTACCAACGTCAGCTCCCGGATGACCCAGGAAGAGGTGAAGTCCGGAGTGAACCTGATAACAAGTGATTCATCTTTATGAAATTGCAACGGTTTTATTTTAATCATGAAAAATAACTTCAGTGGCAGCAAGATTTCTTACCTCTACAAAACAAACACTTATCTAAAACCAACTTAGGATACCTCACCAATGAAAAAAGCTTAACTTCCCCCCAGTGTTCAAAGCGTCAAAAACCTGAAATGAAGACCCAGCACTTACACAATGCTGATATCGCGAGAAGTGTTTGGGTTCAGGGAAAACTGATGACAATCTAGCACTTCAAATCCATAACCTTGGCAGTTATACCCGTTGATTTTCAGCGATGACACAGTTATAGGAAGAGGTCCAATATTTTCAACTTTAAAGTTCTTTGTAATAGATAAAATTTGCTTGCTGTCTTTCAGTTCTAGTGAGGACAAAAAGTATTATTTAGTATATATGGGATGCAAAATTTATTTTTTTTATTTTGCGGTACTGGGGATTGAACCCTGGGGCATTCTACCTCTGAGCTACACCCCCAACCCTATTTTTTAATCTTTATTTTGAAACAGGGTCTAAGTTGCAGAGGGCCTCACTAAGGCTGAGGCTGGCCGTGAACCCAGATCCTCCGATCTCAGCCTCCCAAGTACTGGGATTACAAGCATGCGCCACCACGCCCGGCTGCAAAATTTATTTAAAATGATCTACTGAATCAGTATTTATTGAATCAGCCAAACCATGATCTACATTACTAAATTGTGAGAAAAGTTCAATATAAGCTCAAAGTACAATATCTGTCTGATTCCTAGAATCAGAATTTCTGATTCTGGCACATCTGTAATCCCAGTACTTGGGATGATAGGACAAGAGGATCGCAGGTACAAGGACAGCCTCAGCAACACAGAGAGACTCTCAGCAACCTAGCAAGATCCTGTTTCAAAAACGAAAAATAAAAAGGGCTAGGGGTGTAGCTCAGAGGTAGAATACCCCTGGGTTCAGTTTCCAGTACTGGGAAAAAAAAATTCTGTTTCTTATATCTAGATTCTATTATATAATCAGGATCGGATACAAATACTTAAGCTGTCAAGATTTTTCTTAAGTAAAAAGCTCTGCCTAGGTATCAAAGTAATCAAAATCTCCTCTTTCGTCTTTCACTTACTAAAGATTAAGGTTAAAAGTTTACCCCTCCAAGCCACATAGTTTGGATTTACCTCCAGCCATCATGTCCCCTGTCCCCTTGTGATTTTCACTCATACTGAACCAGGGACCAGTTAAGAGCACATGTATGTGCTTTTGTGTAAATTCAGCATAACTACCAGAGACAGTTAAAACACAATATTAAGAACTAAGAAATTAAACTCTGGTAAATAAATGAGAGCATATTTTATATTGGGAGTATGGAAAAAGTTGTAATTTTTAAATATACCTATAAATTTATAATAGTCTATTTGATATAAGGAATAATATTTAACTGGTTCTATACAGTTTTTTTTTTTTTTTTTTGCGGTACCAGGGATTGAACGCAGGGGCGTTCTACCTCCGCGCTATGCCCCCGGCCCTATTTTTTATACTTTATTTTGAAACCGGGTCTCACAAAGTTGCGGAGGGCCTCACTAAGGAGAGAGAGAGAGAGAGAGAGAGACGGAGAGAGAGAGCGAGAGAGCTGAGGCTGGCCGCGAACCCGGATCCTCCGGTCTCTGCCTCCCAAAGTACTGGGATTACAAGCGTGCGCCACCACGCCCGGCTTCTATACAGTTTTTACATTACACCCTAATTCTATTATTCAAAGTCAATCCTAAGTTAGTGAATGAAGGAAGGAATGGAAATATGAATATTCTGATGAATTTTGAATGCAAAATTACTAACAAATCTTTTCAAAGTCAGTGATCATTTATATAGCATAGTTTTCTAAAAAAACAAAAATTCCAATTAGATAGTAATAGTGCTATAAGTAATCCAACAATTTCATTAACCAGATTTCTCTGTAATTATTACATTATTACACTAAACCAGGCGTGGTGGCTCACGCTTGTAATCCCAGTACTTGGGAGGCTGAGACAGGAGGATCCGGGTTCGCGGCCAGCCTCAGCTACTTAGTGAGGCCCTCTGCAGCTTAGTGAGACCCTGTTTCAAAATAAAGAATAAAAAAATAGGGCTGGGGTGTAGCTCAAAGGTAGAACGCCCCTGGGTTCAATCCCCAGTACTGCAAAAAAAAAAAAAGAAAGAAAACATTGTTACACTAAAGTGCTTTTAGTTATTTTTAAAGTAACAGAAAAACAAGACAGAATTTATCAAAATTACTAACATCTATTGTTTGTTTGATTTCTGTTGCAGTTCTTGAAATGACTATAAGTGATTTAAGGCATTTAAGTAAATGCATAACTTGGAAATTTCTAGTACAAGATATCAATGTAATTTTGGGGGGGAAGAGTGACATCCCAGCCCCCAACATATTTCTAAATCTGCATATAATAAATATAACAGCCATTAGACACATGTGGCTATTTAAACTTAGTTTAAATTAAATAAATTTTAAAACTGACTTCCTCAGTCACACAAGCTGTATTTTAAGGGCTCATTAACCACATGTAGCTAGTTGCTACTTTATTCAATGACACTGTGATATTATGATTGAATGATTATATGTATTTTTTTTACCAGATTCTTGGCTCCATTCCTCCCCTCCAGGCAGGCCACTGAATCTAGAATTTCTCTTCCCCAAGGCAGGTCATGGAAACTCTAATCCTCCCTGCCTTTCAGTCTTGGAGCTGGCCAGAAACCAATTCTCTGACCTACCCTTGTCTGAGGGTAGGTCAAAAGACCCTCCTCATTCCCGAGGGTCCTGCCAGTCCCCCGGAGGGAGGAGCGCCACACAGAGGCCTGGAAGAGGCTGGCAGGCGGGTAGGCCTCATTGCACTTCCCCGCTCGGCTCATTAGCCTTAGGTCACACCCTTCTTTCCAATCACATTTTGATGACAGGGTGCCCATGCTTCCACCCTGGACATGCAACAGAGACTCCATAAAACCCCAAAGGGACAGGGTGTGGGGAGCTTCTGGACAGAACACGTGAAGGCTGTGGGAAAAGGAACAAGAATCGTCCACATGCTGGGAGGGAGGTGCACCCCAACTCCACAGGAGTGGAAGCTTCTGCAGTCGGGACCCTTCCACACCTCACCCTCTGTATCTCTTCATCTGGTTGCTTATTTGGAACATTTAAATATTTACAATAAGCTGGTAAGTGTAAGTATAGTGGTTTCCCTTCTATCAAATTAATCAAACCTGTGGAGGGGGGCATGGGAATCCCAATTTTTAGCCAGTTTGACACAAGTTCTAGAGGCCTAGACTTGTAATGGGGTCTGAAGTGGGGACAGTCTTGGTGGCTTTTTGTGTGTGTGGCACTGGGGATTGAACCCAGGGGCATTCTACCTCCAAGCTACACCCCAGCCCAATTTTATTTTTTTGAAATAGGGTCTCACTAGGTTGCTCAGATCTTGCTACTAGCTGAGACTGTTCTTAAATCTGCAATTCTCCTGTCTCAGCCTCCCAAGTATTAGGATTACCAGCATGTATCACCACACCCACCTTGATTCTCCTTCATTAGGCAACTGATAACCAAATTAATTGCTTCATATGTTTATCTTAGATAAATGACACTATGCTGGTAATTTAGCAATTATACTTTCTTTTCCCCCCTCTTTATCTATTATTTAAGTTGAGTTAAACATCTAAAGCTACTATTCTAATCCAAGGTGCCAACCTATATATCCTCAAATGTTGGCCTGATCATTTTCATTGAAACAATGAGTTTACTATAAATTTTTAGAAGAATCTTCTTATGGAATCCTTTCAAACTTGGCTTTAACACCAAGCCTCCCATCAGAGCACCATGTGTGTGAACTCACGTCGCCGACAGTCCATCAGCGTGGACTCGGGCACCTTAAATCGGAGTGAACCCCCAGCACCAGGAAGTCTTCCGCCCACTTTCAGTAGCTCTCTGGCTCCAAATCCTTCCACACCAATTATATCAATAACAGTCAAGTTATTCCTACAGTGAAAGGAGAAACAAAAAGGCATTAGCACTGAGCCACAAGATCTATTGTATGTAAATCTAATATTCCCAACTTCAAAATCTTTTTGGAAGTTAAAAAATAATAACCAATTTAAAGAGCATGGCCCCTCCTGCCATCTCGTGGGTGATGGAGGCTGCCAGGCTCAGCAGCGTGCAGGGAGCTGACCACAGTGAGATTGTGCGAGCACGCTCCAGCCACCGGCCACGTGGATAGCCAAGAGAAAAGAGCGAAGAATAAACTGGTGGACACAAACACCAGCACATTTAGATAAAATGATGAAACGTGTTTACAGAGGGAGTTAAAGGATTATCACAGTAATTGTAACTGTACGAAATCCTGCCTTAGGGATGATTCCAGAAATAACTGCTGTTTCTTTCAATTCAAAGATTTAAAATATCACCCCACATATATCTAATCAAATTCTTACTAGTCAACAAGAAATTCAGACTGGTATGTGTCTTTTCATTAATTGAAATCCTGATTTCTAGTATGAAAAACTTAATAGGAAATCATGTTTAAATGATGCACACCGGAGCTGAGAGTGGTGGTACATGCCTGTAATCCCAGTTCTTAGGAGGCTGAGACAGGAGGATCACTGGTTCAAGATCAGCCTCGACAACTTAGCGAGGCTCTCAGCAACTTAGCAAGATACTGTTTCAAAACAAAAAAAAAAAAAAGAAAAAGGGCTGGGGGTGTAGCTCAGAGGTAGAACCTCTCTGGGTTCAATCCCCAGTACCAGACACAAACAAAAAAAGATGCACATCACACTTGAAAGCCAACATCATAATGTAGATACCACAGAAACACAGAATTTATTTTACTTTTCTAATTATGCATAATACACTGAAATATCTTCACATCTTTATCTAAAAGATTAAAACCTTTAACCATATAAAAGTCTCAAGTAATGAGGCATTAGATGATTGATACTATTTATGGGAAAATACTGTGTCTATCAATACAGAAACCAAAAAAAGTAAAGTAAAAAATTCAGACTAAATTTACTAAAAAAAATTTGCTTGAGTCTGAGATAGTAAAGTTTATCTCTGCACTTCCTATGACCTTAGCTCTTCAACAAGAATAGGCGTAAAACTGAGATAAGAAAACAGGACATGCGCCAGGCGTGGTGGCGCACGCTTGTAATCCCAGTACTTTGGGAGGTGGAGACCGGAGGATCCGGGTTCGTGGCCAGCCTCAGCTCTCTCTCCCTGTCTCTCTCTCTCTCTCTACTTAGTGAGGCCCTCCGCAACTTTGTGAGACCCGGTTTCAAAATAAAGTATAAAAAATAGGGCCGGGGTGTAGCTCGGAGGTAAAACGCCCCTGGGTTCAATCCCTGGTACCGCAAAAAAAAAAAAAAAAAAAAAAAAAAAGGAATTCCTAGCAGGGCATGGTGGCACATGCCTGTAAATCCAGTACTTGAGAGGCTGAGAGAGAAGAATCACAGTTTTGAGACCAGCCTCAGCAAACTTAGCAAGACTCTCAGCAACCTAGCAAGACCCATTTAAAAAAAAAAAAAGGGAGGGGGTGCTGGGGATATAGCTCAGAGGTAGAATGCTCCTTGGTTCAATCCCCAGCACCCCCCCACACATACACACTCCTAAGAAAATTTTTGCCAGCTATCTGATACTAAAAAAGCTTTAAAAAATAACTAAAATGTCATTCATTAAAAACTACATTTGTGTTAGGCTTCTTGCCAATGCAGAGAGCTTGAACACAGATCTGTATTTACTTGTAAATTTTTGAAAGGAGACTCATAAAGACTATCTAAACATGAAAAAAATTTAAGAATGAAACATATTTAGCTGCTTCAGTCAGTTAGTAATAACTCATTTTTAAAAGAAGGAAAAGGAGGAAACGGAGCCAAGGGAGCTCAGTGAAGCACTTTTTCCACTGCCCTTTGGGGCTGCAGAGAATGAGTGGTCTATGTTCAATGCTGCCTGGCAGAAGATCTAGAGCAGCGTCTCCATTACTTTTCTCAGCTACAAACAGGGTGTGTGTGTGTGTGTGTGTGTGTGTATGTGTGTGTTTATCTGTGTGTGTGTGTGTCTTTTTTCTGCCTTTCCTGACAGCACTGGAGGAGATGTGAGGCTATCATGTGTGTGTGTATGTGTGTGTCTTTTTCTGCCTTTCCTGACAGCACTGGAGGAGATGCGAGGCAATCGTTGCACCAGGATTAAGGGTCACGCCTCAGCGGGCCCTCTCCTCAGTGCTGCAGTACCACCTCATCACTGCAACTAAGACATATGTGTCAACTATTAGCTAAAGACAGAAATTAAGAGAAAGAGATTTTGACAGATGACTAAATGAGAAAGAAAAAGACTCTGTGACAAGGACACACCTACCGGATTAGAATAAGTGAGGTAACTTTTCCATAGTCAGCTGGCGTGAAAACTACACCAATCCTTTTCATTTCCAAAGGCTGCAAATTCAAGTGGAGGGTGCCAAACCTGGGTTCCTCTGGACGCACACCCTGCAAGTCACAATGGTACAATTAAGCAACTCTATTCTCCCATGGAGCAGCTACCTTCTTCAGTAAGTGTATCTTAAGAGTACAAACATGACTGGTTTTCTTTTAGCATCCAGAACTCACCATCCTCACCAACATATTTTTGTTTTTTGGTTGGTTGGTTGGTTTGGTTTGGTGGTGCTATGGATGGAACCCAGGGCATCCCACATGCTGAGCTCCACCCCAGACCCTCATCAACCTATCTAAACTTTTTTATCCTGATCAGTTCACACCAACAGTTTCTAAGCTGACAAGCACAGAGGCTGCAGGACAACCTGACACACATGCTCGACAGCGGGGATTTGCTTCCTGCCTTGGATGGGTATTGAGCTTAGAAGCCTTCTATGCAAAGATGCATTGAATGTAAAACATCAATCAGAAAACCAACTACAAAGTCTCCACTCAAATGCTGTGGCAGCCTGACAAGACGGTCCACCCACTGCTGGACAATCCTAGGATTTAATATTGAATTTAAGTTTCTATAGAAACCATGTTTTTTTATAGTCAGTCTCTCTAGTCAAGAGAATGACCTTTTATTCATATCCCCCTTTATTCTAAGATTTCATTCTCTGAAAAAACTCATGTTCTAAATTTTAATATCCAAGACTTATTTATGTATAGCTCTTTCTTTTTTTTTTTTTTTTTTTTTTTT